>JAVTVY010041341.1:0-18402 GCA_036873755.1 Hanleya hanleyi | reverse complement strand
CAAAATACCCCCTTTCGCTACTACTCGTACTGATGACGTCACCGATGATGTCACAGATGACGCGGACATCCCTTAAATCGGAATGTACACCCCGAGAACTACAAGATGACACCTTCCAGGACGCATTCGAACCGTGAATAGCCCATCTCGACCCCAAATACCTTTCATGTACTGCCCGAAAATGGCCACTTTCGCTACTACTCGTACCGATGACGTCACCGATGACGTCACAGATGACGCGAACATCCCTCAAATCGGAATGTACACCCGGAGAACTACAAGATGACACCTTCCAGGACGCATTCGAACCGTGAATAGCCCATCTCGACCCCAAATACCTTCATGTACTGCCCGAAAATGGCCACTTTCGCTACTACTCGTACCGATGACGTCACCGATGACATCACAGATGACGCGAACATCCCTCAAATCGGAATGTACACCCCGAGAACTACAAGATGACACCTTCCAGGACGCATTCGAACCGTGAATAGCCCATCTCGACCCCAAATACCTCATGTACTGCCCGAAAATGTCCACTTTCGCTACTACTGTACCGGATGACGTCACCGATGACGTCAAGCAGATGACGCGAACATCCTCAAATCGGAATGTACACTTTCGAGAACTACAAGATGACACCTTCGAGGACGCATTCAAACCGTGAATAGCCCATCTCGATCCCAAATACCTTCATGTACTGCCTCGAAAATGTCCACTTTCGCTACTACTCGTACCAATGACGCTACCGATGACGTCACAGATGACGCGGACATCCCCAAATTGGGGTCTACACCCCGAGAGCTACAAAATAACATCTCCCACGACGCATTCGGACCAAGGATGGTCCCTCTCTACACCAAATACCTTCCTTTCACTGCCCCAAAATGTCCCCTTTCGCTACTACTCGTACTGATGACGTCACCGATGACGTCACAGGTGACGTGAACAGCCCTCAAATCGGGATCTACACCCCGAGAGCTACAAGATGACACCTTCCAGGACGCATTTGAACCGTGAATAGCCCATTCCCGACCCCAAGAATCTTCCTTTCTTCACTGCCCGAAATGGCCACTTTACTTACTACAACCAACTGCGCATGCGCAGATTAACGCGACATGCATTTTCAAAAACACACCATTCTGACTCTTACCCCACACAAGCTTCACTTTGACACTCACACGACCTGATTCATGGAACCGGTGATTAGCTCATCTCTAACCCAAACACACCCCTACATAGCACCCAAATGCCTGTTTTCTATACTACGGCCAGACTGCATGCGCAGACTATTGAACACGGACGAACCATTAGTATAGTCGGTGCTCCTCCACGTGAGAGCTTCAAAAATAAGACCTCACTGACCCCATTGGACCATTAGGGGACCGATTCCAGACTCCAACATGTCCACCCCGTATGGGCCTATACACCCATAGCCATGCAGTATAGGCCTATGGTCCCAGGCCTCGGTGACTTTTTTTCAAAAAATTCACCGATTCGCACGGGGACACTTCCTATCATGTTCTAAATGACGAGACGAGTAAAAACGAGACCCCACAACCCTACCGCAAATGTATAGAAGTGGGTTTCCCAGTAGGATAAACATTGAACCTATACCCCAGTATGGGTCTATATGGGGCTCGGTGATTTTTTCAAAAATTTCACCGATTCGCACAGGGACACTTCCTATCATGTTCTAAATGACGAGACGAGTAAAACGAGACCCCACAACCCTACCGCAAATGTATAGAAGTACGTTTCCTGGAGACAAAACATTGATCCTATACCTCAGTATGGGACTATATGGGGTGAGTGACTTTTCAAAAATTTCTGGTTACTTACAGGGACACTTCCTATCATGTTCAAATGACGAGACGAGTAAAACGAGACCCACAACCCTACCGCAAATGTATAGAAGTACGTTTCCCAGGGGACAAACATCAGTCCTATACCCTCAGTATGGGACTATATGAACTATATCGTACTTTTTCAAAAATTTCACCGATTCGCACGGGGACACTTCCTATCATGTTCTAAGTGACGAGACGAGTAAAACGCGACCCCACAACCCTACCGCAAATGCATAGAAGTACGTTTCCCAGGGGACAAACATCGATCCTATACCCTCAGTATGGGGACTATATGAGGCTATATCGTACTTTTTCAAAAATTTCACCGATTCGCACGGGGACACTTCCTATCATGTTCTAAATGACGAGACGAGTAAAACGAGACCCCACAACCCCACCGCAAATGTATAGAAGTACGTTTCCCAGGGGGACAAACATTGATCCTATACCCTCAGTATGGGACTATATGGGGTTCGGTGACTTTTTTCAAAAATTTCACCGATTCGCACGGGGACACTTCCTATCATGTTCTAAATGACTGCCCGAAAATGTCCACTTTCGCTACTACTCGTACCGATGACGTCACCGATAGCGGCACGTCTGGATGACGCGGACATCCGCAAATCAGGAATGAACACCCCGAGAACTTTCTAGATGACACCTTCCAGGACGCATTCGAACCGTGAATAGCCCATCTCGACCCCAAATACCTTCATGTACTGCCCGAAAATGTCCACCTTCGCTACTACTCGTACTGATGACGTCAACAATGACGTCACAGCTGACGCGGACATGCCTCAACTCGGAATGAACACCCCGAGAACTACAAAATGACACCTCACACGACGCATTCGGACTAAGGATAGCCCATCTCGACCCCAAATACCTTCATGTACTGCCCGAAAATGTCCACTTTACTTACTACAACCAACTGCGCATGCGCAGATTAACGCGACATGCATTCAAAAACACACCATTCTGACTCTACCCCACACAAGCTTCACTTTGACACCTCACACGACCCATTCGAACCGTGATTAGCTCATCTCTCTAACTTAACACACTACATAGCACCCGAAATGCCTGTTTTCTATACTACGGCCAGACTGCGCATGCGCGAACTATTGAACGGACGAACCATTAGTGTAGTCAAAGTGCTCCTCCACGAGCTTCAAAATAAGACCTCCACTCGACCCCATTGGACCATGGTGGCCACCTAGACTCCAACATGTCCACCCCGTATGGGCTATATCACCCATAGCCATGCAGTATAGGCCTATGGGCCTACCCAGGCCTCGGTGATTTTTTTCAAAAATTTCACCGATTCGCTCCGCAACACTTCCTATCGTGTTCTGAATGACAAGACGAGTAAAACGAGACCCCACAACCCTACCGCAAATGTATAGAAGTACGTTTCCCAGGGGGATAAACATTGAACCTATACCCCAGTATGGGACTATATGGGGCTCGGTGACTTTTTTCAAAAATTTCACCGATTCGCACGGGGACGCTTCCTATCATGTTCTAAATGACGAGACGAGTAAAACGAGACCCCACAACCCTACCGCAAATGTATAGAAGTACGTTTCCCAGGGGGACAAACATTGATCCTATACCTTCAGTATGGGTCTATATGGGGCTCGGTGACTTTTTTCAAAAATTTCACCGATTCGCACGGGGACACTTCCTATCATGTTCTAAATGACGAGACGAGTAAAACGAGACCCCACAACCCTGCCGCAAATGTATAGAAGTACGTTTCCCAGGGGGACAAACATTGATCCTATACCCCAGTATGGGCCTATATGGGGCTCGGTGACACTTTTTCAAAAATTTCACCGATTCGCACGGGGACACTTCCTATCATGTTCTAAATGACGAGACGAGTAAAACGAGACCCCACAACCCTACCGCAAATGTATAGAAGCACGTTTCCCAGGGGGACAAACATCATCCTATACCCTCAGTATGGGACTATATGAGGCTATATCGTACTTTTAAAAAATTTCACCGATTCACGGGGACACTTCTATCATATTCTAATGACGAGACGAGTAAAGCACGACCCCACAACCCTACCGCAAATGCATGAAGTACGCGTTTCCCAGGGGACAAACATCGATCTACCTCAGATATGGGACTATATATATCGTACTTTTCAAAAATTTCACCGATTCGCTCCGAAACACTTCCTATCGTGTTCTAAATGACGAGACGAGTAAAACGAGACCCCACAACCCTACCGCAAATGTATAGAAGTACGTTTCCCAGGGGGACAAACATTGATCCTACACCCCAGTATGGGACTATATGGGGTTCGGTGACTTTTTTTCAAAAAATTCACCGATTCGCACGGGACACTTCCTATCATGTTCTAAATGACGAGACGAGTAAAACGAGACCCCACAACCCTACCGCAAATGTATAGAAGTACGTTTCCCAGGGGGATAAACATTGAACCTATACCCCAGTATGGGACTATATGGGCTCGGTGACTTTTTTCAAAAATTTCACCGATTCGCACGGGGACACTTCCTATCATGTTCTAAATGACGAGACGAGTAAAACGCGACCCCACAACCCTACCGCAAATGCATAGAAGTACGTTTCCCAGGAGGACAAACATCGATCCTATACCCTCAGTATGGGACTATATGAGGCTATATCGTACTTTTTCAAAAATTTCACCGATTCGCACGGGGACACTTCCTATCATGTTCTAAATGACGAGACGAGTAAAACGAGACCCCACAACCCTACCGCAAATGTATAGAAGTACGTTTCCCAGGGGGACAAACATTGATCCTATACCCTCAGTATGGGACTATATGGGGTTCGGTGACTTTTTTCAAAAAATTCACCGATTCGCACGGGGACACTTCCTATCATGTTCTAAATGACGAGACGAGTAAAACGAGACCCCACAACCCTACCGCAAATGTATAGAAGTACGTTTCCCAGGGGGACAAACATTGATCCTATACCCTCAGTATGGGACTATATGAGGCTATATCGTACTTTTTCAAAAATTTCACCGATTCGCACGGGGACACTTCCTATCATGTTCTAAATGACGAGACGAGTAAAACGCGACCTCACAACCCTACCGCAAATGTATAGAAGTACGTTTCCCAGGATGGTCCTATACCTCCCATACCCCACATAGGCATTTTCCCGTAATTTAGGATAAAGTCCGTATTCCGTATTTTTTCAGGAAAATTTTTACATACACCCACCCTGGAACTAGGGGAAGATAACTCTGTTGATAGACAAGCCCCGTTAAGCCCGGCGACCTATATACCCCTCATACCCCATATAGGCATTTTCCCAGGTTTTTCGATAAAGTCCGTGTTCCGTATTTTTTTTTTCAGGAAAAATTTTACATGCACCCACCCAGCCATCAAATACCCCTTCACCTAGGCTTCACGTCGATACCTCACTCGACCCCATTCGACCATTAGGGGCTCCCCTAGATGCCAAAACGTCTATTTTCATACCCTTGGGCCACCGCGCATGCGCAGAATGACCCTAATTCAACCCCACACCCAGTCCATCAGATGACCCTTCATGAATGCTTCACTTTGATACCTCACTCGACCCCATCGGTCAACTAGGGGCTCCCATAGCTCCAAAAAGGCTATTTTCATACCCTTCGGCCGCCGCGCATGCGCAGAAGGCCGATATGTCAACCCCACACCCAGCCCATTAGATGCCCCTTCACTAAGCTTCACTTTGATACCTCACTCGACCCCATCGGACCATTTTATCTAGGGACTACTTTTTCTCCGCGGAAGCTTTTTCCCGAGACCGAATCACCGCCAAAACCGCGGCCAAACCGCATCACCGCGCATGAATACATTTTTTTTTTATTTTTTTTGCCGGAACTTTTTTTTTTTTGCACACCTCCCCAATAACCCCCCCACCTCCCCAATAACCCCCCAATGCCCGAGTTGTCTCCCTTGCATCCAGTGTAGAGATGGCGCCACACCCTCAATTGTGACGTCATTTTTACATCCGGGGGGAAAGTTGGTTGAATTTGCCTTTTGTATACTACTGACCTGACCTTTGACCTCAAAATGAATAGGTTTCCTATTTGATCCATGAGAAGAGAGAGAGAGAGAGAATTAAGGTTTAACGTCGCGTTCAGCAATATAATCCACGAGAAAGGTATAACCAAGGTTTGGCGCCAATTCATGACCTAGAACTGAAGATATCGCACAGATACGCAAAAAGATGAACGGAAATCGCTATCGCATTAATCTTATGACGGGCGTATAGAAACAATAACTCATCAGTAGTAGGGAAGCCGGAAATCTGGTATTATTTTTATGAGGGGGAAGTGAGGCTCTGGCGTGAAGTGGATGACGTCACGGATCAAAGGTCACCTGTATCTTCGCGGTCAGTGGTCACGTCCGGGTCACGGGACTTCCGGTATCAATCTGCGCATGCGCAGTCGAGGAATAGTAGAAACAAGGCATTTGAATGGACATGGTCCGAATGGGTCCTGTGGGGTCTCAAAGTGAAGCACTCGTGGCGGAGCATAGGACTGAATGTAGTGAAAGTGGGGCTATGGTGCGCATGCGAAGTCGAGGAGTAGTAGCGAATGTTGGTATTTTGGAGATGCAAAGGGGCATCTTTGGGCGATTGAGGGCTAGATCTCATCCAAATATGGCGCATAGGGTCTTATATTGAAGCCCTCGTGGTGCAGATCACGACGTGAGGGCTGACCACGTCATCTGTGACGTCATCAGTATAAGCCTACACCACGAGTGCATCAGTAGTAAAGATAGTACAGCGTCACTCGGGTGCGGCCCTCCGGTTTATAAGAACGCACAAGACAAAGCCTACAATAGCCTGTCTGAGCTCAACAATGCGTCTAGGCGTGAACCTTTTCAGCTGCACAAAAGCCTCAACAATGCGTTCTTACACCAAGTATCGACCGGCCCTCCAGCTTAGGGCAGCATGGTTTGTACCATGTTTGTCTGGCACAGGAGTTAGATTAATGTGCCAAACAAATTAGGTTCTCTGACGGTCCATTGTGATCATCAGAGTCTGTAGAGCCTAATTTTCAAAATTCGAAATTCAAACTTTTTTTGTAGATTTGGTTAGGTTTTTGTTACGGTTAGGGTTTTGCTAGGGTATGTTTGTTTTAGTCATCGTCGCCGTGTGACCAATAAGGTTAGACGCGACGTTAAACTTCAAACAACCAACCAACCAACCACTCGGGTGTGCCATTGAGACATGCCTATACCCCTACACACTAACCCATAGGGGTGAGTGAGTGAGTGAATAGTGAGCTTTCAACAACATTTCAGCTATATCACGACGAACCAACTAAGCACCACCCAGCCAAGTTGCGTTCAGGACTGCTACTTCAAAGAACAAATCTTTAAAGCAGCACAGAACCAGACACCCTGCTCCAATCACCCTATAAAACACTGAGGACAGCACACAAGACACAGACAGGACGTTTACATGGTGCAATAAAGACAAGTGATATTACAGTGCTAGACATCACATTATCAAGTTGCATAGGGGTGTCTAGTGGACTCTAGTGTATTCAGAGCAGACACGAGCCTCCTGAACTCCGGCATACTGGTGTTTTTGGGTTGGACATGATGATAGCATGGTAGAGTTCTGCCCCTTTAAAGTGACGGGTATTTTGACGTCAGGAGTAGTAGAGAAAGCGCATTTTTGGATGTGCACCTCAGTGTACTAACCCAATCGACATTCGGGTGCACCATGGAGTTGGGTACATGGTCGTCGACAGGATATTATACGGAGGGGTTATACCGAATATTTAAGGTCATATTGAAGCTCCTGATGGAACGTCAAGGGAGACAACTTTTGTCGACAACAATGGAACCGCTTTAGACCTATTTGGAAGAGTTGGAATCCGTCTGAGGAGGAAGTATGGACCCACCGTCATAACGCCCTCAACATTTGCCTTAACGCATCCAACGCCCGTCTTCAGGCAGCGACACCCTAACCCTGGTGTGAGTAAGAACACACACACACAGAGACGCTCACCTATACCGAAACACTAATGTCTTAACGCCTTGGAACAGACAGATGAGAGAACAACATCAGCATGTATTTCAGGTTAACCATTTTATTTTCTCCTCCATCACAACACCGCCATGCTGGGTGAGCCAATATGTTTACAATTTTCGTATGCTCTTGCCCAATCAGAAGCCCTCCCTGCCAATTGCCCGTACACCCGTTGGCCTAAACATCATTAGGCAATCCAGGATATCGTTGAGGCAAGATGTCCTGGAACAGCTGTTTTCGCATTTTGATCGCATTTTGCAGAGCCTCTGTGGGTGATAACCCCATATCCTCTTCCAAGTGACGTTTGGTCTTCAAGATGGATCTATGCGTAGGATCGATCTTCATCTTAAGTGGAAATGGGCTGTACTGTTTATAGATCGCCATGGCTGTTTTTTCTAATGCAGGGGCGCATTTGGATGTAAGCCTGTTGCAAGTTATCCTGCCCTGTGTACCCGATCTCCACAAGGTGGGTATCAATGGCCGCTGTCACAATATGATCCCAAAAGGTGAGTTCTTTTTCCCTCACTGTCTACATCAGCGTCCAAGCATTCAGTCTGGCTGTTAGTGGGTAGCTCTTCGCATCAGTGTAAAGATTCTCAATAGTAGAGTTGCATCGGTGATCCCAGCTCGAGCTGCTTCAATAATAGCATCGGTGGTTTCTCATTGGCGTAGGGCACTCGCGGCCTCAGATTGGTGTAGTTCATCAGTTCGCCCTGGGGCCCCGGCTAGAATATCTCCGTCGTCGGGTTCAAACTTTACATTCAGCAACGTGGGTGCCGTAGTGCTCATGGTAAAATAAGGAAAATTGCGTCATTCGGGCTATTCATAGTTCAACTGTGGACGATCGGAGAGGGCACGGCCTGTTTCTGATCGGTGAAGAACTGTCGAAGATTGGCACGGGCGGTCACCCTATAGCCTACAGCGCATTAATGTTACACACACGCGAGGAAGTTCTTTTGGAGTAATGATTATGGTATCCACATCGGAGCAATATAGTATGGATGGACATGTTGATTATTCGACCAATATAGATATGGACTGATGATAGGCACGTGTTAATCCCCTGTATGTGCAGACATCACCACCACCACCAGCAGCACCTCCGCACACGTAGGGCATAGGGTACACATAGGGTGGGTATACCACCAACCGCGTGCGCGGTGGTGATGGTGTTGACCATGTTTCCACCCCACACGGCCTATTATGACCAAGAATCGTACCTCAATCACCCCCCCCCCACATCCATGTCCCCTTTGGCTAATACTCCTACTGATGACGTTACCAATGACCTCACAGATGACGTGGATATCCCTCAAGCTTCAATATGAGATATAGCCCTTCAATCTCTCAAAGATGCCCATGCCCACCTCCAAATGCCCTCTTTCGGTGCTACTCCTCGACTGCCTTTTTCACTATTCCCCGACTGCGCATGCGCAGATTGATACCGGAAGTTAAGATTGATGTATTCGAGCTATTCATTAATATCGTGGCATGTGCATGTGTGACAATGTTATTGTTTAGATATATTGGTTCTATGCGTGTATGCTGGAGTATGGGAGGTAATCCACGCTATACCAGATCCCGAGTTGTTGCCCTTGGTCTGACAGGTCTTTGATTGTGACGTCACGGAAACACAGACTTCCGTTTCATTTTGGCAATACAGACCTGTGTGAACCAACACGATTGTTTTAGTTCTTTTCTCTTATTTTATTAGGTAAGTGACCCCGACATTGCATAGATTTTGTAGTAAATATGTCAAGGAAATTGTTATGAGTCGATTAACGTAAAGTTCTGTCAGGAATAATTGTAGTTTTAATGTTTTATGTGCCAGTCAGGCGTAACGTTGAAAGTGCGCGTTCGAACACGTAGAATGAACACATTAGGCCCCATAAAAAAATGCCTTGTTTCCCATCACCGCCGGCTCCGGTTTTTCCGCCCGCTCCGATTTATTTTTTATTTTTTATTTTTTTCTCACCTGCCTTGTTGGTGTTTCTTTTGGTATGAAAATGAGCCTGAACTGACCCTAGTTTGCATCAGTGACTGTTGTGGCGCGCTGCGAATGCGTGTTGTGTTATTTTACACGCGAAAGTCTTTTTGACGGGGCCTTGCCAGCACTGGACTTGATGTTTCTTCTGTGCGCCATTGGATGTCATGGTTATTAGATACTGTCCTGAATCGAGACTTCTTACTTGACTGTTTCGTGTGTGGACATACCGAAGATTTTTATCTATAGTCGTCCTTTCCAAGACTGTGATAATAATTCTGTTACTTTTTGATCTGTAATTGGACCTCGTTGAAGGTCTTTCAATGACCGGTATCTTTGCTGTAATCAAGGCGACATGTCCGTGATATTGTCGCGCTGTTTGCAATTTTATGGTTGTAATCTCATTTTCATTCTATTTGTGTATAAATTTCTAGTCGTATATAAATGTATAATAGTAATACAGGAACACAACATCTGCAGTATTATCACGGTATAAATGTATAGTTGATATTTATTTTCCGTTGAAGAACTGACGTTGTTCTATTCCTCAGTGATATAGATTCATGCCAAGTGGACTAGTGGTATGACTGCCCAAGGTAATATTCATGAACGTCAAATTATACATCATGTTCTCCATTTCGCGAGAATAGCTCAGCTTATTGTTTTCTGCTGAAATGAAACACCCACAGTTTTGTCTTTCAAATCACAATGATTCAGATTTTATCAATACCATCTTTTGAGTTCTGTCTACCTGCATAGGAATGGAGTGTTTGCGACTACGAAATCAGAATGAGATTACCTCACATGTAGCAGTATGCAGGTGAGAATGGAAATACAAACGCCATGGGATTTCTGCTGATTTATCCAATATCTCTAGCAAGACCGTGAACAAAACTACATTCATTAAAATGAATTGTATATATACCATTTTAGGACCAAATTAGACTATCACCATCTTAATATCAGTGGATTCTCGAATGAACTGAACCATTCCTATGCCCTTCCGAAAATAAAAAATAAAAAAGGACCGCCCGTCCGACCTTTTGAAAAGTCAGTGATGGGAAACAAGGCATTTTTTTTATGGGGCCTTATGTGTAGGACTTGATCTGTGAGGCGTACGTGTCTAGTCTCATGTTCCGATTATGATTATAGAAATGTTCCATAATTTTGAGTAAACATTCAACTATTGTCCGATAGAAAATGTAACCTAAAGATCGGTAAAATATTTCAGTTATTGTTGCAGTTTCGAATTGTTTACATAGTTGAGGTACAGAGTTCACGCTCTCATTTCAGTACAAACATATTGAGCGCTCGTTATAAAACTATGTTATTTGTCCGTATAGCTTGGAAATGTTCGGTAATATTGTTCATCCACATAGGACTGCAGATATTATTTATTTTATTTCCATATCTATGAGCCATGGTACTCGTTTCCATACCTATGATTTTATGCTCCCATGTCCCTGAGTACAGTTACCTTCTCTTGATTTCGTATTTGTCACATTGAAATATATGGCCGCATTAATGAAAACTAAATACCATGGGCGTCGCTAGGATTTTTCAAGGGGGGGTCGACTATCATAGCATTTTAGGCGAGGGTCCAGGGGCCGCCTAGGCCCCGGAAGCTCCGGGGTCCTAGATCGCCGGAGATGCGTTCTAAGCGTTTTCCCGGAATTAAATCTGAACATAATGTATGCAGATTTAGGGTTATATTATACAGCTTTGGGGCCTAGATGGCCTGAGATGCATTCTGAGCGATTTCCAACAATTAAACTAACACATCATTTGTCAAATATTAGTAATATATTTTATTCTCTTGTCATCTTAAAAGCACAATAATAATGCTTTGGGCCGATATACCTCGTAGGCTAACCCCGTGGCGTCGGAACGTAATTGAAAGTGGGGGGCCCACTATCACAGCCCAACAGGTGGAAGCTCCGGGGTCCTAGATTGCTGGAGATGCGTTCTGAACGTTTTTCCGGAAATAAAACTGATCATACTGCATGCACATTTATGATTCTGTTTTCACGATTTTTCGCAATTATAAGCATGCATCGATATTGAAAACATCGCTCCTCATGCCTGCATCCATTGCAAACATACAAAACGATGACTTTTAGTTCTTGGGAGGGAAACCAATATGCCTACCGATACGATTCATTCACGCAAAGATAAAACAAGGAAATCCTCATAGACCAACAGGCGAGGGTCCACGGGCCGCTTAGGCCCCGGAAGCTCCGAAGTTCCAGATCTCCAGAGATGCGTTCTAAGCGTTTTCCCAGAAATAAATTTGAACATAATATATGCCGATTTATGGTTCTATTTTCACGTATGTTTCGCATTTATAAGCACTCATCGATATTGAAAAAATCTTACTTCATGCCCGAATTATTTCTAGTTATATTTAACACATTAAAAAAAAAACACATAAAAAGGCGATGATCTCATGGAACATTAGAACAAATATGAGAACGATTCATTTACACAAAGCTAAAATGAGCGATTCTCACAGCCTGACAGGCGAGGGTCCAGGGGCCGCCTAGGCCCCGGAAGCTCCGGGATCTCCGGTTGCCGGAGATGCGTTTTACGCGTTTTCCCGGAAACAAATCTGAACACAATGTATATAGATTTATGGTTCTATTTTCACATTTGTTTCGCATAAACCCGCATCGATATTGAAGAATATGCCGGACTCCATTTGACTTCCTGGTTTGACACAAACAAAACAGGCCTATAACACACCACTACACGTCCTGGCACTCTATCTGTAATTTTGATGTGGGGACATGGTCAGTTAGGGATGCTGAAAAGTGGGAGGCCCAACGATATTCGCCCTCCCCCCCTAAATCAAAAGTGGGGGGCATTTTTTATTTTTTTATTTTCCCTTTTGCTTTTTTGTTTTGCTTTTATTTTCGTTTTCTCTTGGGTTTTTTTTGCTTTTTTTTTTTTTTTGCTTTTTCTTCTGTTTTTTTTTTTGGCGCGTCCAAGGGGGGGTCGTTCGCACCTGACGACCCCCCCCCCCTAGCGACGCCCCTGAATTCTTTAGGAATTAAATGTTTTAGTCACATTATTGCAGTAAATCCATATAAACTGAATGCCAATTCTTTAGGAATTGTATGCTTTATTCACAAGTATTGTAGAAAACCCATATACATTGTGCAAAGATTATTGTTTCATGTATTGAAATACAGACTTCCGTTTCATTTTGGCAATACAGACCTGTGTGAACCAACACGATTGTTTTAGTTCTTTTCTCTTATTTTATTAGGGACTGGCTCGTCCCAGCGAGGGTAACATTTTAGAGGTCCCACCGAGATCAAATAGAATCAGCTGCACTCACAAGTGAGAACGTCAGGCCAGTTGACTGGATGTGGGTCAAGGTCTGATCCTGCAGTATCTGTCTGGAACGTGAATTTGTGGAGAGTGAGCAGTGATTGGAGATTTTTGACTTTGGCCAAATGCAGAAATTGAACTGTCTATGGAAGAAATTCGTAGATATCAATTTGACAGTTCAGGAACATATTGAAGAAATTAGTAGACAGCATCTTGACAGTTCAGCATCAGGTTGCAATCAGTAGATAGCAATTTGACAGTTCTGCAACAGATTGAAGAAATTAGTAGATAGCAACTTGACAGTTCAGCATCAGATTACACCATGGCGAGCGCTGATGACATTGAGTGTGTATTGAAGGCAACATTATACACACTTCCTCCGGATGATTTGGTGAAAGTTCTTAAGTACCTAGGCTTTGATGAAACTGAGGATCTTGAAGGAAGATCAAAACTAGAACTAATAAAGCTCACTGAGCAATATCTAGACAATAAATCAAAGAAACAAGACGATTGTGGTATGGCAATGTTCCAAGATGTTATCAAAGAGATGGAAAATATCCAGTTCGCCAAGAAAGGTGAGGACATTGTAGAAAAGCCCTACAGAACTGTTCCAGCAACTGAGTGGTGCTGTCCAGGGAAGCAAGGAAGATCCAATGACATTTCTAATTCGAGTACTTGATCTGAAGCAGAAAGTTCTGTTCGCCTCACAGGAGGCTCAGTCCAATGTCGCTTATGATGAACGACTTGGTGCTATGTGTCGCCGAGCATTACTAACTGGTTTGCATAGTGAAATGGTTTGCATGGTTTGCAAACCACTGATGAAGAGTTGATCCGACAGATGGGAGTATCCATGTCAACTGAAACAGAAAAAGACAGTAAACTGTCCAGACGAAATGTGAAAGTCAGTGAGATGTCGGGTACCACCAGTGATATTCCAGAGAACACCAAGAAAGAACCTGTTAAAGGGGGTGGGCTCAAGCTAGAGGTCCAAGAACTGAAAGATAAATTAACTGTGTTGACTGAGAAATTGGAATCATTGGTGTTGAAATCCTCTGAGAGGCCTACTGCCCCACAACCTAGTCCAGGTAGAAACCGTGCTAGACTAAGGTTGTACCCATCGTGTCGAGACTTAGGGGGTGAAAATCCGTGCACCCACTGCTTTGGGTGCGGAAGTGACGAACATTATTACGCGTATTGCTCACAACGGAACCAGGGAGGTGCATCCAACCAGTCGGGAAACGCCAGGGGATCACAATGGAGGGGCGCACAGTGATCCAGGAAGAACCAGCAAAGCCACAAAACCCTAAAATGGAACTTAGAGAACTGACAGGGTCCCGCCAACTGCTGTCACCTAAACAAGACAGAGCTCTGACTAAGTTGGTTGGCAGCCGTTGTATGATTGACTGTAAATTAAATGATGTACCTACTAGGGCATTATGGGACACTGGTGCACAAGTGTGTATAATCCCAGAAACTTGGGTTGAGAACAATATGCCAGGAACTGAAGTCAGACCTATCAGTGAACTTATAGGGAGTGCAGATCTTAGTGTTCAATCTATAACAGGTAACTCAATTCCCTACAAGGGTTGGGTAGAAATCAAGTTTGTTGCTAACGATTGTGAGGGAAAGGGGAAAGTTTTGTATGTACCCTTTCTTGTTGTAGGTATGGACAGTGTAGATCATCGTGTTGTAGGTTTTAATGTGATAGAACAGCTGATAACCAGGTTTGATGATCTGAGTTGTGATGGGCAAACCACTAGTCCAACACTTTCCACTGTCATTAAGGCCACGTTCCCAGAGCTTACATCTCCCAAAGTACCCGCTTTTGTAAATCTAATCAAAACGTCAACGACTGACATGGGACAGGTCCGACTTGGACATCGGAAAAATGAGATTCCGAGGGGTCAAACTGTGTGTGTGAAAGGACTTGTGCGACGGGGCCCTGCATCCGATGGCATGGTAGCCCTTTTCGAACCATCAGACATCTCATCTTCTACAGAGGGGCTTGAACTGTCAGAAGCTGTTGTCGATGTGCCACGCGGATCATCGAGTCATGTGAACCTATACATCACGAACAACTCCCCGCATAAAATGATCTTAAAGGGGCGAACCATTTTGGGTAGTTTGCAGTCTGTGGCTTCTGTGACTCCGACCATGGAAACTGGGTGTGCGTATGAGAATCCACCGACAACAGGAGATCAGACTGAACCAACAGAGGAACCCGATGCCGAGCACTGGGACCCTGATGTAGACTTGAGTGATAGTTGCTTGACTGAGGAGCAGAAGGTGGTTGTGAGACAGATGTTGAGAGAGGAGTGCCATGCCTTCGCCCGTGATGAGAATGATATTGGGTGCATTCGGAGTCCACAGATGGACATTAAGCTGAAGGATGACACGCCTGTTCAACGGTCCTACATATCTGTCCCTAGACCTTTGTATCAAGAAGTAAAGGATTACTTGAAAGATCTACTCCAGCGTGGATGGATAACAAAGTCCACCTCTTCATATTCGTCACCGATGGTCTGTGTGCGCAAGAGGGAGGGGTCTCTAAGGCTCTGCATAGACTATCGTTTGTTGAACAAAAAGACTATCCCTGACCGCCAGCCCATCCCTAGGGTGCAGGACGCTTTGGATAATCTAGTCGGAAATGAGTGGTTTAGTGTCCTTGATCAGGGGAAGGCTTATCACCAGGCTTTCAGTACTGAAGAATGTAGACCATACACAGCCTTCGTGACCCCATGGGGACTATATCAGTGGGAGAGAGTTCCTTTCGGACTAACTAATGCCCCAGCGTTTTTCCAACGCTGTATGGAAGACTGTCTTGATGGCATCCGGGACGAGGGTGGTCTTCCATATCAAGATGACATCATTGTCTTCAGCAAGACGTTTAAAGAGCACGTTGAACGCGTCCGCAATGTGCTACGCCGGGTGAAAGCAAAAGGAGCAAAGCTGAAATCCAAAAAGTGCAACATATTCAAGCAGAGAGAGCGATACCTTGGGCACATAGTGTCGGCTGCAGGATATACGATGGATCCCGAAGACAAAGCTGCGGTGTTAGCTTTGAAGGATAAACAACCATCCACCGTGGGTGAAATCAGACAGCTGTTAGGATTTTTAGGCTACTATCGGCGCTATATAGCCGATTTCTCCAGGATTCCGAAACCCCTGTTTGAACTCCTGAAACAACCTGACGAACACAAAGTTCCAGAGAAAGGGAAGAAGGTGACGAGGCAAAGTCGCAGTGGTCAGAGTCCATCCAATAGGCAAATCACTTGGACCAGCGTACATGCAGAAACACTAAATTACTTGGTTGACCAGCTTGCTAAACCACCAGTGATGGCATATCCTGACTACGAGAAGGAGTTTGTCCTGCACACAGATGCATCTCAGGATGGACTAGGTGCTGTACTTTACCAACTGGGTGATGACGGTAACCTGGCTGTCATAGGATATGGGTCGAGAACCCTTACCCAAGCAGAGAAGAACTATCACTTACACTCTGGGAAACTAGAGTTCCTGGCCCTCAAGTGGGCAATTACAGAGAGGTTTAGAAGCTACCTGTACTACTCCAAGGGCTTCACAACATTCAGTGATAATAACCCCTTGACATACATTCTCACTTCGGCGAAGCTGGACGCCGCCAGACACAGATGGGTCGCAGAGTTTGCGGACTTTAACTTTTGGATTAAATACCACCCTGGGAAGGCAAATGCGGACGCTGATGGACTCTCTAGAATGCCGCTTGATATGAATACGTTCATGAGTCAGTGCACCGAATCCATCACCCAAGATGCAATCGGGGCAACGGTGCAGGCCATGCAGTGCCGAGAGTCGGGTGAGAGCATCCTGATTTCATCTGTGACGCATGATGAATCTGTGTTTCCAGACCACGCATTCTGTGGCATGTCCACACTGGAACCCCTGACACCGACCGAAATTGCTGAAGCACAAGCAAAAGATCCCGAAATCGGTCGTATGATACGCTTGAAACTGACCAACCAGAAGCCATGAAAGACCTACCTGACAGGACTGCAAGTTTTGCCGCGTTTGCTCGGGAATGGAGCAAACTGGAATTGGACGACCGGCACATTCTTTGGAGAGTTTGCACACTACCTGGGGGAGATGTTCGGAAGCAGCTGGTTCTTCCGAGGAAGTACTTTGACCTAGTATGCAAGGAGTTGCATAATGAGATGGGTCACCTGGGAACAGAACGGGTTGTTAGCTTAGCTAGAGACAGGTTCTACTGGCCATTCATGCAACGTGACATTGAACATTACATTCTCAATGTGTGTACTTGTGTTAAGGATAAACGACCAGCGAAACCTACTAGAGCACCATTGACACCGATTGTGACCACCGCCCCATTTGAACTTGTGTCGATTGACTTCTTGCACGTGGATCCCCGTAAGGGTGGGTTCGAATATATGCTTGTAGTTATGGACCACTTCACAAGGTTTGCTCAGGTTTATCCAACGACTAACAAATCTGGAAAGACAGCTGCAGATAAGATATTCAACGATTTCGTCTTGAGATTTGGGATGCCTGGTCGCATTCTTCATGACCAAGGGAAAGAGTTCGAGAACCAGCTCTTCAATCAGCTTGAGAAGTATTGCTCCATTGCACACTCTCGAACAACCCCGTACCACCCTGAGGGAAATGGCCAGGTGGAGCGATTTAATCGGACACTCCTTGGTATGTTGAGAACGCTTTCACAAGAACAGAAGAATGATTGGAAACAACACGTGAACAAAGTGGTTCATGCGTTTAATTCTAGGAAACATGACGCTACTGGATACTCACCCTTTTATCTCCTCTTCGGTCGATAACCAAGACTGCCGATTGATCTTGTCTTTGGAATGGAACCAGAGCCGACTGGAAAGAGCTACCAACGATATGTTGAAGACTGGCGTGAGTGTATGAAGCAAGCGTACACTTTAGCATCGAAGGAGAGTGCAAAATCCGCTGTGAACGCAAAGAAATATTATGACAGGAAAGTGAGGTCTACACTCTTACAATCTGGAGACAGGGTTCTTGTGCGAAACCTCTCGGAACGCGGTGGCACAGGGAAGCTCAGATTCTTCTGGGAAAAGGACATCCATGTGGTTCATAAACAACTCGGCAACAGTCCAGTTTATGAGGTCAGGCCGGAGCAAGGGACTGGGCGCATCAGGGTATTGCACCGGA
>JAVTVY010041340.1:0-18137 GCA_036873755.1 Hanleya hanleyi | reverse complement strand
GTCTAATTATAATACCCCAGCCAGCAGTTTTGGACACCATTCCTGGCCTCGCACACATCACCGGAAGTGACATCATTTAAAGTGAAATAGATGTTTGTCAAACATTAACATAACTTTTCAAGTTTGCATAATATTATTTTCCCTGTTCATCGGGACAGACCATATGTATGAAAAGTAGTTCACTCATGTGCAAAACTGAAGTTGTTCAGCAGAGTTCAGACTGAATCGTCTGTATGTGGGTTTTCCCCTATACACCCTAGCAGTGTAGTAAACGTCAACTTGCGCTATTGGAGGTAGACATGATAAATGAGCCTGTGAAATGGAGCATGCACTGTGGGGAGAATGGATGTTATCAAGTGATTGTTCAATCTATTCATATGAAACAATCAGTTCATATACTCCAAGGAACTGTCCTCCAGTTACTGGGTTTTATTCTTTATTAAGCATAGTAAATTTTTCATAATAAAACCTCTTGATTTCTCCATAAAGTAAATGATCTAATTTATCTGTTCATTCACTTCGACAGACCACACCAGCTCCTTTGCAACATAGCACTGTCAAGCTGATCGGGTACAGCAGAAACAATGACCTTTCCTGCTTTCAAGTGATAACAGAGGAGGACGAGGATACGGTCAGGCCGTTCAACGTTCCATTTAACCTACTGGCACAACTGAATGATGGAGAGACGGAAAATCTGGACTCTTTCCTCCAACACCATATAAATCATCTCATGACCGTTACAGTGCAAGATGGAGACACTGACGTTATCCGTATTGAATTTGATCTCCGATAACTTCTAAAATGTTTCTTCTTTTACAATTTTATTACACAGAGTAAACTGCAAATAATGCATGATATTCTTTGTTGCAATCATATTTACGTCCAGTGACGTCACACTGTCTTAATACATATATTTCAAATTGTGTATGCACTTTCCAATGCCTGAATAGCTTGAAGTGTGTATGCTTTGAGTTTTAACACAGACTCACTGTTCCAATGTGCATGTGTCACCAAAATCGGAGAAATAAAATGCAAATTTACTTCACGCTTATGACTTGCCAGCTCCCGAGATTTTGGTGACGCATGCACATAACAACAGTCACTGTGTTGAAACTCAAGGTATACACACCTTAAGCTTGAATCAAGCATTGGAAGTGCATACACATTCTGAGATATATATATTACGGCAGTGTGACGTCACTGGACCAAGATATGATTGCAACAGACCACCATAGAATACAATCCTTCATTTGCAGTTTACTCTTTTGAAACACCACCGTACTTCATTCAAATTAGTCATTGAAAAATTCAAATGTCAAACTCCTTGCATGTCTGAAAAGTGTGTGACCTTGATTTCACATAGTAGGTAGATTTTGCAGGATTTAGGTATCGTTACACACGGATATAGATGTAAATTGCAAGAGATTAAACACCCTGGTGTCCTGGTATAGTTTTTTTCTTGTGGAAAACCAATGTTGAACAGTATTATTCAATGCAGACCCCGTGGAGCTAGAAATGGACACTCTATAAATATATACTGAGCTATGTTTCTCATGCATAAGAATTGCTTGAATGGAACATCTGTAATTTTATGATATCATCATCATCATTGCATCTCACAAACATGTGGATGTGTTCATTGTAAACATCACAGTTCTGTTTTTTCTAGCGTTCCATCCCTCAAACATAATGGATGTGTTAACTGCAACACATGGACATTGTAATTCTGTGATATTACTTTAGCATTGCATGTCTCGAACGTGAGTTCGCGGGAATATCATAATTTTCTGAGATTACTAGTATTGTATCCTTTGGACATATGGATGCGTTCACTCGAACATTTAATTCTATTTGTACTTTTGTGAGATGACTTGCATCCATTCCACATTAGTTATATTTTCTTTGGATAGTTTTAGATAAGATGAATATTTGTAATGTTGTGCAAAGACTAGTGTTTTTCTATTTATCACACATTAGTGATATGTATTTTGCCCTTTTGATATCACTACAATGTTTGTAATTTTCAGGGGTTACCCCGATAAATAACTTGCAAATTGAGTTTTTGGAAAATTTTGAAAAAATTGAGTTTTCTAACAAGGGGAAAATACTCGAAAATAATTGAGTCATACTAAATACAAACTGAGTTTTCCTGGAGTTAAGTCGACTTAACAAATAAAAATGTTGCACTGTGATGACAAATTCTTGAGCAAAGTCGTCTTGTTGTTAATTTTCGAAAAACTGTCTCGAGCGAATCTAAGACGGCAGTCACAATGGCTACCTCACATATGCATATCACCAGGCCTGTCAATTTTTAACTTATACATTGCACATAAAATGCGTCCTTGCCATATCCATATGAAAATTTATTCATCGAAAAATATAAAACTGACTGTAAATTTGACATTTCCATTGCCTTCAAACTCCAAAATGCCAATCGATAGATCAAGTCAGTATTACTATACAGCAACCTCAGAACTGCGCATGTCCGTTGAACAACCATTGTCTGGTGTATTCCCGTATTATGAGGATGAGCATAGAGATGGTTGCCGTCTGCTCTTACCCAAATGCCCGACTTAGTTCGGACCAATCAAAGTTCCTCTTTTTGAGACACTACAGAATGCAGGACACGTTTGTCACGCCATATTTCAGTATCGTTATTTGACAGTCGACATTCGGATCATTTTTGTTGATCATTCAGATCAACATGGCAGTCTGACTAATGTCACAGGACCTACAAAGTAGGGTAGGCACTCCGACACGCATTGAGCTCTTGGAAATCCCCCCGCCCCGAATTGAAATCCTGCCAATATTAAGATGGGCACGACCCAAGTCAGAATTACGAGCGATTTTCATCAAATTGCAGTATTGAGTACCAATGAATATACATTTTACTTCAAATATCATTTAGAAAGGACGACCGGTAAACCAATATAAGTGGTGTGATACATAAAGTTGACCTATCATTCCTGTCGAACCCCAAAGACACGATATATCCCTGTCCAGTGTTCGTTAACAGTCCCATGGCATTTTCATTTTTTTAACTCCTCATTTTCAGCCTTCATCACTGCACATGGATTTGAAGATCTCTCGAAACAAAAACTTGTCCTTTATATACCATTTCAAGTAGTTTTCCGATTTGTTTTAAGTTAAATGCGTGTCCAACACAACATTTGCGACGACCATAAAACAAGTAGAACTCGATGCCACGACGGTCGACGGGGGGTAGTTATTGACCTTATTTCGTCAGGACTGTTCCATTTAAAAAGATGTACCCCCCCAGGAAGGGAAACTTTGTACACCCCAACCACCAATATATGCAAATTAATTCTCCTTGACTCCACCAAGCACAGCAAATGTCCAGTACAACATTTTCTATTTGGAAAGGAAAAGGCACCCACCCATTGCGCACGCACTGCTATTGTTCAAAATGTAAACATAAACAGTCCACGTGAGTATTCATTGATAGAGGCCTATCATCACACTTCCACTTTGGATTTGCCCAGGACCACGTGATGTCACAATGTACCGTGAATATGGCCCGCACCCATTCTTTGTTTTCAAACAGTCGGAAGTTGTCAGACCGCAACGAAGAATGTTGAGGACCAGATAAAGTGCACGGTAGCATGTGCATTGAACCTGATAATTTGGACATATCTTTCCAATTTCTTTAAAAATTTGTCTTCACAATATATTTTATCCTGTATCATGTCAAAGGTCACTGGCCTAAAAAACAGGAAATCACGAAAGTGTTCGTGTCCAGTCTATATCTGTGACTTGATACCCTATGCGGAGATGATGTGTCGCATACCAAAATGAAAGTCGAGGTCACAGGTCAAAGGTCACTGGCCTAAAAAACAGGAAATCACGAAAGTGTTCATGTCCAGTCTATATCTGTGAACGTTTTCTATCCAAACTTGCAATTTTTTGTAAGTGGATACGCCAGGTTGAGACGATGTGTCACATACCAAAGTTAAGGTTGAGGTCAGAGGTCAAAGGTCACTGTTGTCAAAAATCAGGAAATCATTGACAGTTTTTACCCCTCGGCCAATTTTGGCTATGGGGTATTGTCGTCTTGTACGTCCGTACGTGAGCGAGATAGCCGGAGAACGGTTCCACTGAAGAATTCCAAATTTGGTATGCTTATTTACCTAGTCAAGGACCAGAAGCCTATTTAATTGAGACCTGATTGGGTGAAAACCTTGGCGGCCATCTTTAATTTTATGCGAAATGGATAATGATCGATATCTCGGAAACCATTCAACTGTTCAACACGAAAGTTGGTATACATCATCGATACATCAAGCAACTTTCAATAAATTACCAAACCGGCTTTTCTGATTAGCTGGAAATCCTGGAGGCCATCTTTAATTTATGCGAAATCGATAATGATACATATCTCTGTTACCATTCAGTTGTTTTATATGAAAGTTGGTATACATCATCGATACATCCAGATACTTTGAATCGGGACCTGATTGACCGAAAACTTTGGCGGTCATCTTTAATTTATGCAAAAGCTTTAATGATATATATCTCTGATCCAATTTAAGTGTTCTATACCAAACTTGGTATACAGCATCGATGTATCAACTGACTTGCAATGAATAACCACATCAGTTCCTCTGAGTGCATTTTGCTGAGAAGCAACAGGAACTTGACAATGTGATGTCTAGCACTGTAATATCACTTGTCGTGATTTTGCTGAAATATTGTTGAAAGCGACGTTAAATTCTATTCACTCACTCCACGGTTCATATATCTGGGGATGGTAAAAGTGACAGACTTGGAGCTGAATCAATCTTAAAGTTGAACTATTTTGATGAAAACAGGAGTTGAAACAAGTATTGAAAAGAGGAGTTTGAAACAGATGTTGAAAATAGGTACTGAACTGAAAGAAATAATTTGAAACATACACAGTAAGCTACTGCATATATAACAAAATCTGAAACGTTTTCAAACTTTATACCCATTATTGGCGATCCAGACATCAGTACTTTGAGTACTTTCATTATGCATCTGGTTTTGGATTGAACCCCCCACCCCCCAAAAGCTTCATTACCGCCACACCCAAGGAGTTCTTCGTATGTAAACATCACATATCCTTTATATAATTGTACTGAAAATGAAACCAAAAATATTTCTTTTGTATGTATATCATGTTTCATGTTGGGTTTGTTAAACGAAAATTTCAGAAAATGTACCCAGCAGAACATTTTTTTGTGATTTCCAGGGCGAGTTTTCTTAGCAATTAATGGAAAGAACGGCCTTTCCCCTATTAAATTTTATTGACATCATTTTCAAAATTTGATAAAAAAAAGAATTTCTTTTGACAGCAGAATGAGAAATTATTGAGTGAAATTCTTTTGTGAAAATCTCACTAAAAGGGTTCTAGACTATGAAATATTTATTTCGGAGCAGGGTTTCATCCAGTGATGATTTAGGACCCAATTTCGGCACTTTCACAAAAAAGACCAAAGCTCCTCCTCCCCCGTTATTACCTAAAGTAAAAATCCGATGTACAGGGTTCCTCCTGGTCCTGGATTTTCTTGATTTCCTTGAATTCTGAGAAAATAAATTCCATGACCTGGAATTCCTTGAATTCTCACAATATTTGTGACCTGGAAAAGTCATTGAATTGTATTGTCCTCCCCCCCCCCCTTGCCCTCCTCCCCTCCCAAAACAAAAATCTGCCACAATGAATTACTGGAATTTCTATCTAACAAACTGAATTTATTATTCCATCCAGTCAGATCTGTATGAAACATGATAGTTGAAATACATATTCATTTCATTCTAATGAACATTGTTGAATTTACTGAATGAAACATGGTAAAAGGTGTTAAAAAATATCCAAAAAAATTCAGTTAAAGGTCCTGAAAAAAGGTTGTATGGACCTGGAAAAGTCCTGGAAATGTCCTCGAATTTTGTCTTTCACAAGGGTAGGAACCCTGAATTTAAATTAATTAAATGTGCGTAAAATGATATTTTATCTCATTAGAAAGATGAAAGTCAGTCTTGATATTGGGGCTGGGAAATGGCTCTGATAGCATATCTGAGCCCACGCCTAGTATAACAGTGAGACTTTCTGATCTGTTTTGTGACGTTTTATTTATTAAATAATAAAGATTCATTTTAGTTGCTTGACTAGTAGTAGGCTCAAAACCACCTATTTGTGCGTATATACCAAGCAGCTAAACATGACTTATTTACTATACATGGTTACTCTGTAACTTGTTTTCTTCAGTCGCTTGGTATATACTCACAAGTTGGTGCTAGGACTATGCACAGTGTGAACTGCTCTCAGCAGATCAACTGCTATCAGCAGGTCAGACTTTACATAAGACAGGTAGTCAGTCACTACCTGACGATGAAGACAGTATAGTCTTTGAAAGCTTGTAAATATATTCATCATTGAGCTAGCTATATATATATATAGCTAGCGTATCTAATTCCGCTTAACACTATGAGTCAGAGTTTGGTCTGATTCGGTCTACATGACCAATGTTGGATCTTCCGTCTTAGTTGGGTTATCTCGTTCTTCCCTTGACTGATTATTTATCGATTTAAAATCGGTATCTCAGGGACTAACGTTGGTAAGTGACACGCCATTGGAATCGTAATCCTCAGATAGACTGGAGATATTAAAATTACAACACATATAAGGGAAGTGGGAAGAGGTGCCGACATACTGACAGTCTCATAACTTCACAGTATAGTCTTCCGGTTAACTTTTTCTAAAACACATACCAAGAATATGACGATTCGTGATATGTGTTGTATCTCAGGTACGCTTTTGCTGTACCTGTTCATGTGGCAACTTGGATGATATGACCGCACGGTCCCTAGCACCGGCATAAGCGGTATTAGATACAAATATAGAGAGCTATGATGGAAATGCTCTGATAACTCGTATACTGGTAATTGGTGAGCTGTTTCGGTGTGACAACTCGTACACTGGGGCCTGGTGAGCTTTATCGTCGTCCGATGAAAATGACGTCTTTTAACGCAAAAGACCAGCCTGTAAGACCCGATGTCGACCTAGCAGTCGAGTCATAAGTCATTCTCAGCCGTATGTGGGTCCGAATGAACCGAAATCCCCATAAGCTTCTCGGTCATCCCTGCATCGACGTTTGATGTTATTGGTCGCTCATAATCTTGTCTGGCGAAATTTTGCTAATCCTAAACTGGAAATCACGACGAATTATTTAGTTCTACAGCCAGGAAGATAAAATTACATCTTATCGTTGTGTCTAACCGATAGGGGAATTGTCGTCCTCTGGTATGGTTGTCCTCTGACATGACTAAAAGCGGATTTGCTAGCCGATAGAAGCCAAAATCCACCGCTCTAATGTATTTTGCTGATACAGGTAACTGGACAACTCATTTATCTCCTGCTGTATTTTGTTGAGTTTGCAATCTCTTGTTAAACACAGCAGAACTGAACTGGGTATTTTATATAAGGATAATGTCGCGAATACAGGCGCACAAATCCAATGTTTTGTAGCAACAACTTCACATTTTTGGGATATTTCATATATTTTAATAATGTAGACAGTTGGTAAAGATAATTGAGTGATATTAAAAAAAAATTATATTTGCTAATAATGTCTTTTATTATATCGCGAAAGGCTTCTTAATATATATAGTATGTGATCTGTCAAAGAAATCTAATACCTAGAATATACCCGAACCCTGCTCCACCGTCACCTCCCCTCAGCTCAATCGAAAAGTGTGGGAAGTTATTCGTTTGAGAATGATCAACTACAGATAACGATAATCGCAACACAAGATTGTTATTTGTAATTTACTTAACTTCTGCTTTTATGGATAAATAAACCGAGGGAATATGAGTATGATGAGTTTAAAGGACCATCCATCCAAGTTGTGTTCCTGTCTTAAATATAGATTTCACTTTCTGATATGTTGTGATGACATGTACGTATGGTTCTGTCTGTTTCTGTCGTTATTGATTAGTCGTCTCTCTTGGTATCATTTTCCAAACTTTCAGTGTTTTTCTTTTCGGATAATGCAGAGAATATATTTGTATATTACGTATGAAGGATATTTATTGTTTGAATATGAAGGACATACGAATATTCTATCGGGATACTTTCAAATAGCGAAGGGCAGAGATCTAGAATATAGATGTGAATAGCATTTCGTTAAATTTTATGTGAGATTCTCTTCGAAATTAGCTTTCTTACTTACCGCCATTTTAGCAGGATGTAATGTGTTATCACTAAAGGGAAATTATAATAACTAACAAAACGAATGCACCCCTTCCTACCGCCTCGTACTTCACTCGCGGATTAATTCATAGATCTAATCAGTCCGATCGAGACAGTAGACTACACAGACTGCCACCCAAAAGGAACTAAGTAAAAAAAAAACAAAAAAAAAACAAAAAAAAACAGAGGCTTCGGAGGCTCCAGCTATGTGACATTTTCAAATGTTAATTAAGATTTCATACCCTGTTTTCCAACTATCCATCTTCTCTGTACTTATTATTTCGATAATTCTTGTCCGTTGGAATGAATTTTTTTTGCTAGATGTGGTTGAATATATTACGAGAGAGTATTAAGGTTTAGCGTAGAAAAATGCCGACTACAATTGAATACATTTGTAAACACGAGCGATGATAACTGACCCAAGTTCGTGTTGATCAAACACAGTGTGTTTTTTTGTTTCTTTTATCTTTCTAGTGTGAACATTGCATCACAGTGTAGTCGTAACGTGGGCAGGGACACACAAATGAGATAACATTATTCCTAAATTGATGCTGATATATGATTTTTTTATTCCATAACTAACCGTCTTTATTTATATTATAATTATCTCATAATTATCGGACAACTATATCTGTATAAAGGTGGCTACATGATTCAGTCTGGCTGGGGGATAACTTAATTATTAAAAGTTTTTATGAATTCAATGGGTTCCGGACAAAACCCTCACGGAAAGCCCCGACTGACAAAGCACCCACGGACAAAAACTCCCACGGCCCAAACCCAATCGACGCTATGGTAAGCGACTTTCCGTCACGCGATATCTCGGCGCGCGACATTCCGGCACCAAGTGAAAAGTACGACATTTCGGCACTCTCTTTCCCGGCTAAATCAGGCTAAAAACAAAAATTTTCACATTCTTCTTGTAACATATATTTAACAAATAAACAGATCACATTATGTACCTCAATACTTGTGGTTTTGCTTTATGACACCATGCCTTTCTAAACCAACTGCATATGTGAAAAAGTTGCCGACATTTCGCTTATATTCGCGGTTGAAGAATCTACAACTTGGTAATCCTTAGAATGGTCTGTTTATATGTTAATCATATTTGAAAGAAGATTATGAGAATCTTAATTTTTAGTATAATTTTGCCTGTAATAAAAAGGTGCCGAAATGTCGCGTGCCGAAAAGTCGTGCTCCTCCCCTAGTGCCGAAATGACCTTTTGCCTGGAAGTGACGCCAGGGAAATTTCAATTTCGTGTGAGTGAGGTGACCTACGTGGGTAATGTGGTCTCGGCCGATGTCCTCAAACATGACACAGTAAGAGTGAGAGCCATCAACGAATACCCGAGACCAGAAAACAAGCAAGACCTCCAAAGGTTCTGGGGAATGGTGACTTACCTTGGACAGTTCGTCTCCAACCTATCTATTCTCACAGGACGTTTTCGGTCGATTCTGAACAATGACACGGATTGGTACAGGGACTGTGAACGGGACAGTACAAAATCAAAATCAAGATCGACAAAATCAAGCTAGCCTGCGCCCACACTGAAGTTCTTTGATGGCCATTCTCCTGTTGTGATACAGGCCGATGCGTCGAAAGCCGGTCCAGGAGCTTGTCTCATGCAACAAGGCCACCCAGTGGCTTATGCGTCAAGGGCACTGACACAAGCCGAACAAAATTATACGCAGATCGAGAAAGGACTTTTATCGATTATTTTATCGTGTGAAAAGTTCAGTGAGTATCATGTGTATGGCAGAACTGTGGTTATTGAAACAGATCACAAGCCACTGGAGATGATCAGTAGAAAGAATCTGAGTAAGGCATCACCGCGGCTCCAGATGTTTCTTAGATTACAAAAGTATTCAGTAGATATTGTCTACAAGCCGGGACCACACATGCATGTCGCAGATGCAGTATCACGTGCCTACCTCCAGGATGAATCAGTTGATCAAGACTTTGTATCTGATATGGAGGTCATAGTGCATGGTCTAGTCAAGACCCTACCCATGACTCCAGAGAAACTATGTGAAATGCAGCAGGGATGATGACTGCCTTGTTGACTTACAGAGATTGGCTAAGTTTGGTTGGCCAATGTCCAAACGAAATGTGCCTGAGCGTGTCAGGTACGACTGGAACATGAGGGATCGAACTCATGAGGCTGAAGGACTAGCTTATAATTCCGACCGGAGTGAGAGGGAAAATCCTTGAGAATGTGCATGAGAGCCACCTTGGAAAAGAAAAGTACAAGGCACGTGCACGCCATATAATTTAATGGTCCGGTATCTCTCAGGATATAGAAGATACTGTGACGCGCTACAGCAAATGTGCCCAGTATCTTAGAAACCACCACAATGAACCTCTCATGCCCTTTGAATTTCCAGATCGCCCTTGCCAAAAAGTGGATGCAGACTTGTTTGAGCTCAGGAGACGGTTCGCGCAATCATGGGAATTTAGAATTGTGACATCTGGCCCCAGGTATCCGCAGTCAAATGGTATGAGTGAGCGAACGATTGGGGCTGTAAAACAGCTGCTCAAGAAAGCTGATCATCCATACATGGAATTGCTGGAATACAGAAACACCCCAGTAACTGGTCTAAAATACTCCCGTTCTCAAAACTCTCTACAGCTACACATCTGCTACAACCTAATGTTGTGACAGATGTTCGATCAGAACTTATCAAAGTACAGCAGAAACAAAAGTACTACCGGTATGACCGAGGGGCAAAACAGCACGTGAACGATGGTGCTCGTATTAGGCAAAAGGGTGTGTGGAACCCTGCGATAGTAACTGAGCACAGGAAGTGTTCTACGGAGGAACAGACGTCATCTACTAAAAACTGCAGTCTTCTCCTGAAATTACACCTGATCTCGAGCCGTGTTTTGCGGACCAGAGTGGCTTCACCCTCCTCTCCAGCACATCCCAGAGGAGATATACAGACGGCATTCACAATATTTCATACTACAAGATCCTGGCGAAGTGTGAAACCCCCTAATAGACTATGTTGAGTTTTGTGAGGTAAAGTGGTTAACCAACTTTGAAATTCAGTTTAAGTGTAAATTGCTGAGTAAATAGGACTACTCAACATCGTAACTCAGCTTAGCGAAGCGTGAAATGTACCAGTAGCTGTTCTGCCTACATTCACATGTAGGGGAGACCGGGGCACAGTGGATCACGGGGCACAGTGAATAATTGTCTATAATTAGACATTGCCAGGGTAAATCCCTCAGATGGTGTCATCACTTTGTGTGCAGATGTATAGCCATTATGAATTGCAGACAACATTCAGAGAGAGTTGCTCCAGGAACTTCAGTGGGTTAAAGTATGTTTTTCATGGTGAAAACTAAATTTTCATGGTATTACTTGATGTAGTATATGCTGCACACTATAATGCAACAAGGCTACTGTCATGTTTTAATAGTAAGTGTGATATGTATTGAATGTGACAAACATGTGTTCTTCCTCTAGCAGACGGCCTTATCTAGTAAAAAATCCCTCAGAGTTCATTAGGTACACCCGAGGTACAGTGAATCGGGGCACAGTGGATCGGTATGGCAGCTGACTCACTACTGCATGAAATTTGAAAATTTCTATTTTTCATTTTTTAGTATACCAAAGCTGTCTTAAGAACAATTTAGCACAACTTCTTAATAAATTTATGTATAATTGTTTATTTGGAGTTATTTAGAGGCGATGGTTGAGATGATGCGAGTCAGGGCGAATTGTAGTGAGAATATATGAGTAGTATGTAGCCCGCAAGAAGGCAGGATAGCGCCCCACTGCGCATGCGCGAGAACCTTTTTTGACGTCATTTGGGGAGGTTTTGGGGAGGTATTGGGGCGGAGCGCATGCGTGTGACGTCAGAATGATCGGCGTGTGGGTGGTGGGACAAAATGGCGGCGTGTGGGTGGTGGGACAAAATGGCGGCTGTGGGTGGTGGGACAAAATGGCGGCTGTGGGTGGTGGGATAAAATGGCGGCTGTGAATCGGCCTGTGGATGTGAGTGAGTGCAAGATGTGGGTGGTGGGACAAAATGGCGGCTGTGGGTGGTGGGACAAAATGGCGGCGTGTGGTGTTCGGCCTGTGGATGTGAGTGAGTGCAAGATGTGGGTGGTGGGACAAAATGGCGGCTGTGGGTGGTGGGACAAAATGGCGGCGTGTGGGTGGTGGGACAAAATGGTGGGACAAAATGGCGGCGTGTGGGTGGTGGGACAAAATGGCGGCAATCATGTCTAGACTTGTTCAGGGATGTATTCCTCCGCGGTGATGCGGTCCTGGCGGTGATGCGGTCGCGGGAAAAAGCTTCCGCGGAGAAAGAGTAGTACCTAGATAAAATGGTCCGATGGGGTCGAGTGAGGTATCAAATTGAAGCTTATGTGAAGGGGCATCTAATGGGTTGGGTGTGGGGTTGAACTATCGGCCTTCTGCGCATGCGCGGTGGCCGAAGGGTTTGAAAATAGCCTTTTTGCAGCTAGGTGAGTCCCTAATGGTCCAATGGGGTCGAGTGAGGTATCAAAGTGAAGCTTATGTGAAGGGGCATCTGATGGACTGGGTGTGGGGTTAAATTAGGGTCATTCTGCGCATGCGCGATGGCCGAAGGGTATGAAAATAGCCGTTTTGGAGCTAGGGGAGCCCCTAATGGACCAATGGGGACGAGTGAGGTATCAAATTGAAGGTGAGGTGACGGAGGATCTAATGGACTGGATGTGGGGTTGAAATATCGGACTTCTGCGCATGCGCGGTGGCCGAAGGGTATGAAAATAGCCTTTTTGGAGCTAGGGGAGCCCCTAATGGACCAATGGGGTCGAGTGAGGTATCAAATTGAAGGTTAGGTGAAGGGGCATCTAATGGACTGGGTGTGGGGTTGAACTATCGGCCTTCTGCGCATGCGCGGTGGCCGAAGGGTATGAAAATAGCCGTGTTGGAGCTAGGGGAGCTACTAATGGTCCAATGGGGTCGAGTGAGGTATCAAAGTGAAGCCTAGGTGAAGAGGCATTCAGGCAATGGGGTGGGTGCATGTAAAATTTTTCCTGAAAAAAAAACGGAAAACGGACTTTATCGAAAAACCTGGGAAAATGCCTATATGGGGTATGGGGGTATATAGGTCGCCGGGCTTAACGGGGCTTGTCTATCAATAGAGTTATCTCCCCCTAGTTCCAGGGTGGGTGTATGTAAAAATTTTCCTGAAAAAATACGGAATACGGACTCTATGCTAAATTTCTGGAAAATGCCTATATGGGGTATGGGGGTATAGGACCATCCTGGGAAACGTACTTCCCGACATTTGCGGTATAGGTTGTGGGGTCGCGTTTTACTCGTCTCGTCAAAACAAACATGATAAGAAGTGTCCCCGTGCGAAACGGTGAAATTTTTGAAAAAGTACGATATAGCCTCATACAGGCCCATACTGGGGTATAGGATCAATGTTTGTCCCCCTGGGAAACGTACTTCTATACATTTGTGGTAGGGTTGTTTGGATTTGTTTTTCACGTCTCGTCATTTAGAACATGTTAGGAAGTGTTCCCGTGCGAATCGGTGAAATTTTTGAAAAAGTACGATATAGCCCCATATAGACATATATATATATAAATATATATTCCCATACTGAGGGTATAGGACCGATGTTTGTCCCACTGGGAAACTGACTTCTATATATTTGCGGTAGGGTTGTTTGGATTTGTTTTTCACGTCTCGACATTTAGAGCACGATGGGTGGGGTTGCGGAGCGAATTGGTGAAATTTTTGAAAAAAGTCACCAAGGCCTGGGTAGGCTTTTAGGCCTATATTGCATGGCTATGGGTGTATAGGGCCATACGGGTGGACATGTTGGAGTCTAGGTGAGTCCCTGGTGGTCCAATGGGGTCGAGTGAGGTCTTATTTTGAAGCTCTCGTGCAGCAGCATCCGACTGGGCTAATGGTTCGTCCGTGTTCAATAGTCTGCGCATGCGCAGTCTGGCCGTAGTATAGCTGGCCGTAGTATAGAAAACAGGCATTTTGGGTGCTATGTAGGGGTGTGTTTGGGTTAGAGATGGGCTAATCACGGTTCGAATGGGTCGTGTGAGGTGTCAAAGTGAAGCTTGTGTGGGGTAGAGTCAGAATGGTGTGTTTTTGAATGCAAGTCGCGCCAATCTGCGCATGCGCAGTTGGTTGTATTAAGTAAAGTGGCCATTTTGGGGCAGTACATGAAGGTGTTTGGGGTAGAGATGGACCGCTATGGGTCCGAATGGGTCGTGGAGGGTGTCAAAGTGAAGCTTGTGTGGGGCAGTACATGAAGGTATTTGGGATCGAGATGGGCTATTCACGGTTCGAATGCGTCCTGGAAGGTGTCATCTTGTAGTTCTCGGGGTGTACATTCCGATTTGAGGGATGTCCGCGTCATCTGTGACGTCATTGATGACGTCATCGGTACGAGTAGTAGCGAAAGGGGACATTTTGTGGGTGCGTGAGGGTGAGTTTGGTGTAGAGATGCACCATCCTTAGTCCGAATGCGTCGTGTGAGGTGTCATTTTGTAGCTCTCGGGGTGTACATTCCGAATTGAGGCATGTCTGAAGCATCTGTGACGTCGTCGATGACGTCATCAGTAGGAGTATTAGCGAAAGTGAGCCTTTTGGGGCAGTGCAGGAAGGTATTTGGTGTAGAGATGGACCATCCGCGTTGCGAATGCGTCGTGTGGGGTATCATGTTGTAGCTCTCGGAGTATAGACCCTGATTTCAGGGATATTTATAGCATCTGTGACGTCACTGGTGACGTCATTAGTACAAGTTGTAGCGAAAGTGGGCATTTTTTAGCAGTGAAGGATGTTATTTGGTGTAGAGATGGACCATCCCCGGTCCAAATGGACCGTGTGAGGTGTCATCTTGTAGCAACGCCCACCAACACCATTCTTAATGCTTCAACGCCCTGGTGAAATAGATCAGAAGCTCTGATATTCCATGGGATTGTCACTAATTCTTCGAAATGCAGTGATGCCCGTCAACGCTCGTCGTTACACCTTAACACTCTAACATAACGCCATGATATAGACCGGAGAGAGAACAACAACAGCAACAAACAACAAGGATGACACATGAGAGAACAACAACAACAAGAAGTTTTTTTCATATAGTTTATTTTCCCCAATGTTACATCATACCCACGCTGGGGGAGCCGTGTTGGGTATATTTACAATTCAAGAAGATTCTTATCCAATCAGAGGCTACCATTTGCATGTTTCATATTCGTTCCTGTCCGTTAGATGTATTCTTGTCCAATCAGAAGTCTCCATTTCAGAAAGTGCCATCTGAACCGTTTATTCTAATCATCGTCGGGCAGGCCAGGATACTGTTGAGGCAACATATCCTCAGATAGTTGTTTGCGCATTCTGAGTATCTATCAGTGCATGGGTGAATACTTTCATCCGATGGGGTGGTGGTCAGTTTAACCACGAAGAACGTAACATTGGTCAATATCTCCATTATCCACTTGGTGTTACAATTCAAGAACACTCTTGTCCAATTAGAGGCCACCATTTGCATCTGTCATATTCGTTCCTGTCCGTTAGATGTATTTTTGTCCAATCAGAAGTCTTCATTTCAGAAAGTTCCATCTTCGGCCATGTTCGCTTTGAACCGTTTATTCTAATCATCGTCGGGCAGCCCAGGAAACCGTTGAGGCAACATATCCTCAGATACATGTTTGTGCATTCTGAGTATCTATCAGTGCATGGGTGAGGTGAATACATTCACCCGATGGGAATATTCCGTAGTTTGGTCACGAAGAACGTAACATTGGTGACCCTCTCCACTGTCCACTCGGTGTTGGGACGTTGTTGTTGGGCCCATTTCAAGGGATCCACGGTGTCCAGTTTCTCCAGCATCGTCTTTAGCGACACTCGGTTAATGATGGTAAACGGTTGGTCAAATACCCCGATGTTACTGCTCGGGTAAAAGTATCGGACTTGGTCTGTCTCCTTATGCCGCAGCACATAACCAAACGCCAGATTCAATTTGAAGGACGTAGCTTGGTCATTGAAGATGGCTTCCATGTAGCTGCGTAGACGGGCGAGGTCGGTCAGTCAGAAATTGTAGATATCTTGAATAGGGCGATGACGGTAGAAACAGTGCCGTATCATGGACCAGTGACGCCGATAAATGTCACTCACTGGCTGGGCGTCCTGTAAGAGATCGCTAGGAACATTTATGGGCTCGTCCAGAAAATGTTCGATGTTGTCAGGCGTATGACTCGAAACCGTAACGGAGGGGTCCGGCTGGATATCCAGGCCGTCCTGGACCGTGGGTATAGGCAGGCTCTGCGTCATCGCATCACCAGTGGCGTTCGTCTCTCCGGGTTCATCTTCACTGGGTCTGACCTTCCGCGGCTCCTCTTTAGTGGAAAGTTGTCGCCCAAACCGTAGAGACGGGGCATGCCTCAAACGTTGGTGCTGTCTAAACCGACTGGGTCCGTCTGACTGACCTACTCGTTTGAAGAGTCGACCACAATCATTACATAGTACCGTCGCACCCGCGTGGAGTACCCTCTCATGGCGCAGTAAATGATCCTTCCGATTGAATGACAGTGCGCAGATTATACAAGTATACCGGGCATCGTTGTGGATGGAGGCCTCGTGGCGTCGTAACATATCTAGACGAGTAAACATCTTCTGGCAAGTTGTGCAAGTGAACATCTTGGTGGTTGACAGATTGTCTGATGAAACGGCCAGGCCGCCTCCCTTTTATAGCACGCTAGCTGGTGATCTATTTTTAGCACGCTCAGTTCAACTATCCCCAAGTCGAGGGCCGAGTCGTGACATCTTCGGTAATCTCCGTGTCTCTTCGGTCACCTCCGTAACGTCAACGACCAACATGTAGACATATAGAGTATGTACGGCATGTTATGGTATTCATCAGTGCATGAGTGACGCATTCAGCCGATGGGGTGGTCGGTCAGCTTGGTAACGAAAAACGTAACATTGGTCACACTCTCCACTGTCCACTTGGTGTTGGGGCGTTGTTGTTGGGTCCATTCCAAGGGATCCACGGTGTCCAGTTTCTCCAGCATCGTCTCTAGCGACGCCCGGTTAATGATGGTAAACGGTTGGTCAAATACCCGGATGTTACTGCTCGGGTAAGGATATCGGGCTTGGTCTGTGTCCTTATGCTGCAGCACATAGCCAAACGCCAGATTTAATTTGAAGGACGTAGCTTGGTCATTGAAGATGGCTTCCACGTAGTTGCGTAGTCGGGTGAGGTCAGTCAGTCGGAAATTGTAGACATCTTGAATAGGGCGATGACGGTAGAAACAGTGCCGGATCATGGGTCAATGGCGCCGATAAATGTCACTCACTGGATGGTCTTCGTGTGACAGATCGCTGGGAACATGTATCGGTTCGTCCACGAAGTGTACTTTACCCTCCACGTCGTACAAAAATCTGGCCCAAGGTCTTGTCGTCGGAATTTGACTGTTGAATTAGGGTGACATCATCATCGGCCCTCGTGCGATGGGTGGGAGTTCCCCCTGTTTCGATATTGATGCCTACGGGCTCTTCTACCTGCAAACGTGGCTGCCGAACAGGGTGTCGTGTGCGTTGGTGTCGCAGCAACTGACTGGTCAGTTTGAAAAGCCGACCACATTCTTCGCATTTACGCTTGGGTACTTCATGGCGTGCACGTGTGTGGCGCTGTAAATGATCCGGGCGCTGAAACGACAGTGTACATATCGTACAGTTATACCGGGCGGTTCCTTCGTGCTTGGTAGCCTCATGGCGGCGCATGTCGTGCAGACGAGTGAATGATTTCGAGCACGTAGTACAAGTGAACATCTTGGTGGTTGACAGAGTGTCTGATGAAACGGTCAGGCCGCTTCCCTTTTATAGCACGCCAGCTGAGGTCGGAAGTGACATTTGCATATGACCTCTGTGAGGTCAC
>JAVTVY010041339.1:0-190052 GCA_036873755.1 Hanleya hanleyi | reverse complement strand
AAATGTCCATGGGGGGAATGACCTTGTGGTGAGATGGCGGGGGGTCATTGATAAATATGGTATCAGGTGAGGGGGGGTCACTGGTAACCTTCCAGCCAAAGGAGGGGGGTCACACATAACTTAGGGTCATCAGCTGAATTTCCACCGGCCCCCCCCTCAAGATAAATTTTGAACGGTCCCTAAGCCTTGCGCGTGCGCAGTTAACATTGATGCGTCAAAGTTAAAATCAAAAAACGAAAAACGGACAAGTCGAGGCAATTTTCAATATTTGATTTTCATTTTTGCGCGAAGTAAAACGAAAATTGAAAATTGAATGTCAAATTTCAATTTTTGATTCTGAGAAACCCAAAACGAAAAACAAAAATTGAAAATTGACGGTCAAATTTCAATTCTTGATTTTGAGAAACCAAAAACAAAAAACGAAAATTGAATTGTGCAAGGTTACACGGACCTGTGTATTCAGGGCAATGGTGTTTTATGAATATTTTGAGAGGCATTGTGCGCGATAGCCTTGTGCGCGATAGCTTAAGATTTACATTGAAAGTGCGGACATTTGAAGAAAAGTAACTGCAGAAATATGCAACAAGTCCGATGATTCATGTCACAAAAGCCATAAACCCTATATTTTCTACAACTTAGAAACCACCTTATTTGGCCGCCATCTTGGTTGAATGCATGGTGCATTCGACAGTGCAAAACTTACATGTAACGACTGAAAAGAGCTTTCCTTTATCCATCGACCCCACCCCACCCATTCCTCTCAAAACAATACCGGGGTTACTCTGAAATCAACACTGTAGGAAGACTCGAGTCTATGATGGCCAGGATCAACCTGTAACAATACGGGGCATCTATACGCGGTAAGACTGACCCTGGGATCGTGTGTATCCATTTTCAGCCTACTTTCGGCAACTATAACGGGGATTCCCCCGAAAACAACACCACGTGATGTCGTCAGCCAACCAGCTAAACTCTACCGACGTAACGCCAACGTAACCCGCCACTTTATATCCGAAATTTGACATACATGATCGATGGATTAGGGCCATTCCATGGTGACAAGATGACCGCCATTGACTAATAAAAAAGGGAAGAGTGGCTACATACATGTTATGCAACGTGGCGATCAAGAATATGCAAACATAATGTTTCTGGATTACATAGTTTTGTCGCCATCTTGAATTCAGGGAAACATCGAACAAATCGTCTGAGGAATAATGTATAACTCCGCAACCTTTGCTTTATATTGCTATGTGTTTTAACGCGCCTGAGAAAGGGGGACATCTATTGTTGAATTATCTGCCATAGTGACCATTGCCGCAGCCGGGCAATATTCATTTCTCCAGGGCACTAAGCACCCACGTTACCAAGTAGTATGCGGGTTTATGACGTTTAAATTTAAATAGAGACACAATGTAATAAATACAATAATGGCCCTTATCAACATTCCATGCGGAAGGATATTCAAACCGTATATATTGCCATTTAGCAGACAGAATATACAGAATATCTCAAATTTATCCCTTCGGGAATGCATAATTTATTCGTCCAAGCTCATCATGGCCCAATGAAGGTCTGGGATATTTTATCTGAATTGTATGTTGATTGACTAATACATGTAGAATAAAGGCTTGCAGGTTATTCTCTCAATATTCAATGCCTCAATAATAGAACATTAACCGTAACTTAGCTGATTGACTACAATACAAGCGGCTAGTCCGTCATTCAATATTCAGCCGTCGTCCATTAAAGAATCCATGTCCATAATCCAAAGACCAAATTTGTATAATAACATTAGCACCAAATTAAAAGGATAGATCATAGTGTACATAAAACTAGGCTGATTTCCTGCAAGACAGAATATCTTTACTCCTACAAAAAGGCATATTAGTAAACTATTATCTGATGCTTGCTAAATAAGATTTATTCCTGTTCCTTTGGGTAGAAAACGACCAGGAATATAATGACTGAATTCAGGCGTTGCAAAATTCAGTGAGAATTCTTTGAGAATTTTGGTCTCTCCCTAAACCAAACATCATAAAATCTGTCCCTCGCTCCTCCTCCCACACAGCCACCATCGTGTTCCCATGGTAATGAATATAAATAGCGATTAGCCAAAACAACAATTCGTCTATACGAATTATGTGTTCAGTGAGTGAGTGAGTGAATAGAATTTAACATCGCTTTCACAGGTGTTTGGCAAGTTAATTAGCTGGGGGGTATCGTCAACAATAGATCGGACAAGGTGACTCACTGAAGTACGACCTCCTCTCGATCATCCGTATACATTTTCACAGAAATTAGCCTACCCCTATATTTCACCTCCCATTTTATTCCTTAGAGGTTAATTCTTCATGCTACCATCCAAAGATTCTCATAATCCATCAATTATGGGCCGTAAACCGTCCAAACACCCCGAATGTTAGCGTCCAGACAACTTCCGTTACAACTTCGGCCAACTCGGCAATCTCCGTTCAGTTTCCTGATTGAAGTCTCGCCGTTGCGGTCACGCCCACATTTTGCCGGAGCGGCTGCAATATCACGGTCCTTATTCAAACAGATCTCTACTTCTTATTATTTTTTAGTTCCATCCATTTTTAATTCCATCCATTTCATAATTTTATTTATTATATACCACTGCTCATAAACCCGTAATATTAGCTGGTGGAGATCGTTGTACAGATGGTAGAGATCGTTTGCACTGGTAGAGACCTGTTTGGATAAATATCGTGAATATATCCAGGGTTGATATCGGCGCTGCAATAAAACGGAGATTGCCGAGTTTGGCCGAAGTTGTAACGGAAGCTATCTGGACGCTAAAATTCAGAGTGTTTGGACGATTTCCACCCATAATTGATGGATTATGAGAATCTTTGGATGATAGCATGAAGAATTAACCCCCAAAGAATAAAATAGGAGGTGAAATATAGAGGTAGGCTAATTTCTGTGAAAATGTATACGGATGATCGAGAGAAGGTCGTACTTTAGTGAGTCACCTTGTCCGATCTATTGTTGACGATACCCCCCAGCTAATTAACTTGCCAAACACCTGTGGTCGCTTTCAACAATATTTCAGCTATATCGCGACGAACCAACTAAGCACCACCCAGCCAAGTGGCGTTCCTGCTACCTCGAAGAATAAATCTTTGAAGCAGTATGGAACCAGACACCCTCCTTCCACTCTATAAAACACGGAGGACAGCGCACAAGACAGACAAGACGCTTACATGGTGCGATAAAGACAAGTGATATCACATTGCCAGACATCACATTATCAAGTTCCTTTTGCTTCTCAGCAAAATGCATTGAAGCACAGGAACACGTGCCCACCCAACTACCGACACGGAGTTTGTTTAAATGATTGATATTCCACAGTATTTGCATACGATGACATTCAGAGATAACCAAATACTAGTGTATGTATACCATGTTAATGTTCCCATGACGTACACAGTACCAGGTTTCCCCTTCAATGTTCAGTTTTGTCCAAGTTTTCATCCCTCGTTCACTTGGTATTAATATAAACACTTACTTCTGAAATGTCCAAAGAAAGACTTCAAATCTGACGAAATAGTCTTCTCTGTTTTACAGCACGACAATATGCTCTAATTGCTGGGTCTGAGTGTAAAATTGTAGTCCACACACACACCTCTATCAGTTTGACCTACTTCATGATTCGGTTTAAATGTAATCAATGTTTCCCGGAATACTCATTTATCAATCTATCAGCTGGCTCGAGTCCCGCTGAATTGTTTAACCGAAAATATATCAGCTATTCGCTTGTTTAGATAGTAAGTCTTCACACGTTAAACAATAAATATCTTCAGAAAATGAGGGGTGGAGGAGTTTAAATGGGATATGAGCAAATATGCTGTTTCTTTATAATAACAGTTCTTTGAAGTATTTAATTGATGCGCATGAACAATTGGCAAAGATGATTTTGCAGGTGTAACCATTTCTTTCTACTTATCATCAGGCATCGTATCTTTCTCAACGCACATGGAACTGTCATTGCGAACGTGTGTCACTGTAAACAATGATGACGGCTGTCGAGGTGATATGGCAGATTAAATACCTGGTTACCATGTGATCAGCCTCAAATCGGGAGCTTTTATATAACCTATTCACATACTAAATACACGCAGCTGGGCATCGGGATTTCTGATAAGGATAAATTGATTTCATTCAACTCCATTGGTTTAAAATCGTCTGTTGTCAGTCAATTGGTTTAAACAAATTTATTGCAAAACACTGTTTACAATGGGGGCACAATGAGCCCAAGGCTCGTCAGCGTGTTATAGGTACACTCTTAAAATGCTAATGTTAGATTTAACATCTAAAGTGTTGGAGGAGGGAAAATATTTAGAAAGTGTCGTATTTATCACGTATAAGTGTTAAATGCAACATCTTAAGCTGTTGTATCCAACACTGAAAAGTGGTGAATACAACACTTTCTATGTGCTTTCCCCCCTCCAACACTTTAGATGTTAAATCTAACATTAGCGTTTTAAGAGTGTATAATATATGATACATGCTGTTTAAACGGATACATTGATAATAGAGAATGCAGAAGAGTCGGTACATTACTTCTTCAGTTGCTTACTTCTGTAACAGACGCAAGTAGTGAGAAAAAAAAGAAATAGTGAGAGACAAACAAATGTGATAATATTATGAATATTTTAACTCTACACAGATGAATGTCAGCAAGAGAAAAAAATGAGGGAGCACTATTTGTCGAGTGTCGATGTCAGCAGCCTGCATGCAACGGTCGCGATGTGATTATGAACACTAAAATCGCTTAGTGTCTGTGAATTATCCAAAATCCAATTATGTCAGTCAGTTACATAAGTAGCGTCATTGGATACGTATCTCTCCTCATTTCAGTTGTTACATACGAGGCAAGACAGCGGAAGGCGAAAGAAAAGCCCACAGAACGGAAGATAATCGAACCAAAACCAGTCGAAAAAGTCCAGACGTTAGACACTGGACACAGAATGCGCGATTAAAATGGTTTTTTTTGATATCCCGGTGTGATGGCTAAGAATGTCCTGGTGATTAGTGCCCCTTTTCATATCCTTTTCTATTGCAACCAAGGACAGACACTTATCCCCAATATGGAGAAAAGTGTCCTAGCTGGGTTAGAAGCTAGGCGGCGGACACTCTTAACCACCGGACATTCTTAACCTCCACACCGGTACTGGACTGTGTAGGTCCGTGTAACCTTGCACAGTTCAATTTTGTTTTTCGTTTTTGGTTTCTCAAAATCAAAAATTGAAATTTGACCGTCAATTTTCAATTTTCGTTTTTTGTTTCTGTAATCTCAAAATCAAAAATTGAAATTTGACCGTCAATTTTCAATTTTCGTTTTTTGTTTTTGTGATCTTAAAATCAAAAATTGAAATTTGACCGTCAATTTTCAATTTTCGATTCTGGGATTACAAAAACAAAAAACGAAAATTGATATTTGACAGTCAAATTTCAATTTTCGTTTTTCGTTTTGCTTGACGCAAAAATGAAAATCAAATATTGAAAATTGCCTCGACTTGTCCGTTTTTCGTTTTTTGAAATTAACTTTGACGTATCAGTGTTAAGTTCGCACGTGGACGGGTTATGATGTCACTTCCGGTATGACGAGTAGAATAGAAAACGCAAATCGTGTCGTATAAGAGGTGTGGAGCGTGAGAGGCATGTGGCCCACCAGGCCATCCTCGGGAGCTAGTGTATTGATCGATTTGTTAGGGTATATATGCATTGCCTTGGTTAGTTGCCCACGGTAGTTCTGGATAAAACAAAGATCGAGGGGTATCCTCTATTCAAACCAATTATTGAACAGGCTCAGCAAGCTCATTACGCCAAACCACTAGCTGCAATGTTTGAGATGTGACATCGCTGGCATAACTTTGATGTCAAGCTGAAATCGTCATCGAGAGTCAAAGCAAAAACCGCCGGCTTGGGATACCGACATGCTAATTCAAAATAACCTCGGGGGATGAAATGTTCGAGATTGAGGCAAGGACTCAAAAACTCACTCGAATCATCAAAAATGTCCGGGTAAACCCTGTGCGAGGATTCACGATTTACCTGGACTTGTGAAGATGCACCAGACATGTCTGGATAGGCGTCATCCTGCAGTTGTCATTGGTTATTGGCATTGAGGCCTGAGCCAATCAGGACGCAGTCTTAGATTTTCTCATTTCTAAAAATAGATGTTTAGAGCGCTACAAAAGCGAACAGCATTCATGCACACAACCGCTATTTGTTATTGATTTGAAATATAGTATTCATAAAGATACCAACAAAGATTTAATACCAATAAGAGTAAGCATCGCGGTGATGGGCCGCGAAATCCGGATATGGCCAGCATTCCGTAAACCACCATATCAAACAAGCACACAAACGTCACGTTTGATGCCAGACGTCTGACTGCTTCAACGCTTCAGGTCCAATCTTCATTCTCTATTTTTGGGACCTGGATCGTTGGAGCGTTCACATGCTCGTCAACGTTCAGCGTCAAAAATGCTTCAACGCTCTAAGTGCGGGTGTCAAAAGCTTCAACGCATCGACGCGGGAAGTTCCTGTTGGGGTTATGATTAGGGTACCCACGTATTTAATATTTTACCCTACTTTAATGAAACTCATATGTGCATCAACCCCGTTGTTCTCCATATAATGCTTCACACCTACTGCACGAATGCCTACTCACTTCTGGACATACGCAGTTGGCCCATTATAATCTAGCTCGAATGCCTGGCTCCAGGGATCTATAGTGTGGTGACACTCCCATATCTTTCCCCCTACTGGCATTCCATATTGTGCTCCACACCTGCCTAAAACATCATAAGCCTTGCGCGTGCGCAGTTAACATTGATGCGTCAAAGTTAAAATCAAAAAACGAAAAACGGACAAGTCGAGGCAATTTTCAATATTTGATTTTCATTTTTGCGCGAAGTAAAACGAAAATTGAAAATTGAATGTCAAATTTCAATTTTTGATTCTGAGAAACCCAAAACGAAAAACAAAAATTGAAAATTGACGGTCAAATTTCAATTCTTGATTTTGAGAAACCAAAAACAAAAAACGAAAATTGAATTGTGCAAGGTTACACGGACCTGTGTATTCAGGGCAATGGTGTTTTATGAATATTTTGAGAGGCATTGTGCGCGATAGCCTTGTGCGCGATAGCCTAAGATTTACATTGAAAGTGCGGACATTTGAAGAAAAGTAACTGCAGAAATATGCAACAAGTCCGATGATTCATGTCACAAAAGCCATAAACCCTATATTTTCTACAACTTAGAAACCACCTTATTTGGCCGCCATCTTGGTTGAATGCATGGTGCATTCGACAGTGCAAAACTTACATGTAACGACTGAAAAGAGCTTTCCTTTATCCATCGACCCCACCCCACCCATTCCTCTCAAAACAATACCGGGGTTACTCTGAAATCAACACTGTAGGAAGACTCGAGTCTATGATGGCCAGGATCAACCTGTAACAATACGGGTCATCTATACGCGGTAAGACTGACCCTGGGATCGTGTGTATCCATTTTCAGCCTACTTTCGGCAACTATAACGGGGATTCCCCCGAAAACAACACCACGTGATGTCGTCAGCCAACCAGCTAAACTCTACCGACGTAACGCCAACGTAACCCGCCACTTTATATCCGAAATTTGACATACACGATCGATGGATTTGACATACACGAGATGACCGCCATTGACTAATAAAAAAGGGAAAAGTGGCTACATACATGTTATGCAACGTGGCGATCAAGAATATGCAAAAATTATGTTTCTGGATTACATAGTTTGGTCGCCATCTTGAATTCAGGGAAACATCGAACAAATCGTCTGAGGAATAATGTATAACTCCGCAACCTTTGCTTTATATTGCTATGTGTTTTGACGCGCCTGAGAAAGGGGGACATCTATTGTGAATTATCTGCCATAGTGACCATTGCCCGCACCCGGGCAATATTCATTTCTCCAGGGCACTAAGCACCCACGTTACCAAGTAGTATGCGGGTTTATGACGTTTAAATTTAAATAGAGACACAATGTAATAAATACAATAATGGCCCTTATCAACATTCCATGCGGAAGGATATTCAAACCGTACTATATATTGCCATTTAGCAGACAGAATATACAGAATATCTCAAAATCACTTCGGGAATGCATAATTTATTCGTCCAAGCTCATCATGGCCCAATGAAGGTCTGGGATATTTTATCTGAATTGTATGTTGATTGACTAATACATGTAGAAGAAAGGCTTGCAGGTTATTCTCCCAATATTCAATGCCTCAATAATAGAACATTAACCGTAACTTAGCTGATTGACTACAATACAAGCGGCTAGTCCGTCATTCAATATTCAGCCGTCGTCCATTAAAGAATCCATGTCCATAATCCAAAGACAAATTCATATAATAACATTAGCACCAAATTAAAAGGATAGATCATAGTGTACATAAAACTAGGCTAATTTCCTGCAAGACAGAATATCTTTACTCCTACAAAAAGGCATATTAGTGAAATATTATCTGATGCTTGATAAAATAGATGGAGTTTATTCCTGTTCCTTTGGGTAGAAAACGACCAATAATATAATGACTGAATTCAGGCTTTGCAAAATTCAGTGAGAATTCTTTGAGAATTTTGGTCTCTCCCTAAACCAAGCCTCATAAAATATGTCCCTCGCTCCTCCTCCCACACAGCCAACATCGTGTTCCCATGGTAATGAATATAAATAGCGATTAGCCAAAACAACAAGTCGTCTATACAAATTATGTGTTCAGTGAGTGAGTGAGTGAATAGAATTTAACGTCGCTTTCAACAATATTTCAGCTATATCGCGACGAACCAACTGAGCACCACCCAGCCAAGTTGCGTTCCTGCTACTTCGAAGAACAAATCTTTGAAGCAGCATGGAACCAGACACCCTCTTTCCACTCTATAAAACACTGAGGACAGCGCACAAGACAGACAAGACGCTTACATGGTGCAATAAAGACAAGTGATATCACAGTGCCAGATATCACATTATCAAGTTCCTGTTGCTTCTCAGCAAAATGCATTGAAGCACAGGAACCCGTGCCCACCCAACTACCGACACGGAGTTTGTTTAAATGATTGGTATTCCACAGCATTTGCGTACGATGACATTCAGAGATAACCAGATACTAGTGTATGTATACCATGTTAATGTTCCCATGACGTACACAGTACCAGGTTTCCCCTTCAAAGTTCAGTTTTGTCCAAGTTTTCATCCCTCGTTCACTTGGTAATATATACACTTACTTCTGAAATGTCCAAAGAAAGACTTCAAATCTGACGAAATAGTCTTCTCTGTTTTACAGCACGACAATATGCTCTAATTGCTGGGTCTGAGTGTAAAACTGTAGTCCACACACACACCTCTATCAGTTTGACCTACTTCATGATTCGGTTTAAATGTAATCAATATTTCCCGGAATACTCATTTATCAATCTATCAGCTGGCTCGAGTCCCGCTGAATTGTTTAACCGAACATATATCAGCTATATTCGCTTGTTTAGGTATTGAGTCCTCACACGTTAAACAATAAATATCTTCAGAAAATGAGGGGTGGAGGAGTTTAAATGGGATATGAGCAAATATGCTGTTTCTTTATATAACAATTCTTTGAAGTATTTAATTGATGCGCATGAACAATTGGCAAAGATGATTTTGCAGGTGTAACCATTTCTTTCTACATCAGGCATCGTGTCTTTCTCAACGCGCATGGAACTGTCAGTGCGAACGTGTGTCACTGTACACAATGATGACGGCTCACCTGTAGCTGTCGAGGTGATATGGCAGATTAAATACCTGGTTTCCATGTGATCAGCCTCAAATCGGGAGCTTTTATATAATCTATTCACATACTAAATACACGCAGATGGGCAGCGGGATTTCTGATAAGGAGAAATTGACTATGGGACTCGCATTTTACAGCATGCGACCGTGGTTAATTCACCCACGGGTTACCGAGCAGTGGTTCGGTCCATGTTTGCAGATGGCGACGACAACGACGGGCGACGCCAGATCCTGAAAGAGTTCACAGAAGCGGTCCTCAAGAGAGTGGACTCGATGGAGAGATGTGCTATCACTCACCACTACTGGACTATGACAGCCATCCTTGATGCCCGCACTATGCAGCGCTCACGCCGGAACCAGCGACGGCTCGTTGGCCTCGCCATGCTCTTCGCCCTATTGACCCTGACGCTGTGGCAATGACAGTGGAACTTCACCATAAATACGAGAGACAGTCAGCGTGTGCGTCATTCGGCATTTCGTCAACCATGTCACCAGTCCCACGAGCCGTTCTTCCCCTCACCCCTGAGGTGGGGTTACACGTCTATGAAGATAAAGTCACCATCGTGGAAGACCGTTAAGTTTGCTGGCCGGACCCTGAGACCGTATGGACTACCGTTACCCTACACCGTGATGGCTGGACCAAATTTAAACGGGTGTTGAGCGGTGAGCTCGATGGAGACCTCATCCACATCGAGAACGCCAACTACGTACACCGTGAATCTTTCTTTGCACGTGTGGGGCGTTACCACCATCCTACGCAAAGCTTCACCCTAGACCCTGATCGTGGACAGCCTTGGAGAAAGTGGCGCCTATTGTGGACCAGCTGTTTACATCGGACGGGCGGTCAGCTGTTCAGTTAGGATGGTCTCGTGCTATTGAGGACGAGCTGGCTGAATCCAATGACTATAGACTACCCGGCTAGACTCAGTCAACCTAGGATATATACAACGGTGGTAGAACCCGAACATCAGACTTCGTTATAAATAAACCATACCATCTTCATTATCATTTTGTCACCATGAAACGCTGGGAGATGGTGTTGGATAACTTATACTACAGTCCCGACAGTCCGGCGGCCTATAGTGCATTGTCGGCTCTCTATCGAGCGGCCAAACCCCAGGGGATACAGCGTGCCCAATTCCGAGATTGGTTAAAAAACGAGACACCTATACCTTACATCGAGCGGAACCGGGTCATCATGGGAGGACTAGATGCCCAATGGCAAGCGGATTTGGTCGATATGAGCGCCTTTGTCAAACAAAACGATGGGAATCGGTATATCTTCACGTGCATCGATATCCTATCGAAGTATGCGTGGGTGGTACCCATCCGGACGAAAACGGGGGCGAATCTCATAGCGGCGTTTAAGGACATCTTCAAGACCGGGCGCAAACCCTTGTATTTGCAAACCGATGAAGGCACGGAATTCCTCAACAGACCGTTCCAAGTTCACTCGTACCAAATTTACAAGAGTGGGTTACCACGACAGCGGATACACCCCCAACCATGGACCACCGGTGGCAACATCCCTTCACCTGCGTCATCGCAGGACCGACGGGTTCCGGCAAAACGCACTTCGTCAGGAAGCTCCTCGAACACGCCGACAGCATGATTACTCCACCCATTGCCCGAGTCGTGTGGTGTTACAGAGAATGGCAGGCGGCGTATGCAGCAATGCCCCACATCACGTTCGTGGAAAGGCTACCTGGCCGATTTGGAACCGGACACCTTGGTGGTTCTGGATGATCTCATGGCGGAGACGGATGCGCGGGTCACTCAACTCTTTACCAAAGGCAGCCATCATCGACGTCTCAGCATCATCTACATTGTGCAGAATCTGTTCAGTAAAAACAAAGAACATCGGAACATCAGCTTAAATGACCACTACCTGGTGGTCTTCAAAAAACCGAGAGATACCACTCAAGTGCTGCACCGGGCGAGACAGATGTACCCTGGACGCGCTGCGTTTGCGTTGGAAGCCTTTAAAGATGCGACAACCCCTCAGCACGGGTATATGCTCTTCGACCTGAAGCAAGCCACCCCGACCACCTTCGACTACGGACCGGTATCTTTCCGGGAGAGACCTACCACGTGTACATGCAAAAATAATGTAAACACTCTCACAGTGGATCCCCCAGCTGGAGTGTGTGTTTGATGTTGGGGATAATAAAAGAATTAATACAACATTATGGTTGACTTTTGTCTCTGTTCAATATCCACGAGGTAGGTAGATAAAAAGGGCAGGGTTGTGGGTTCTAGCATTAGCTGTACATGATGTCTGCTCGAGTACGGAAGCACGCTCCGACGCTCCGTGTATTGAAGACGGCCCCACCCGAGTTGGTCCGAACCACTGTACGTGGCGCTGACCCTGCTCTCGTGTGCTGTCTGTGTGAGATTGGACTCAATATCTTAAAAGGCAACGTACGACTGACAAGTTGGCCAAGCATAAGACAGGTCTGCGAACCTTAGTCCAGAAGCGAGTCTCTCAAACACAAAAGAAAAAGGTGTTACAGAAAGGCGGCTTTCTCGGGGCCATTTTAGCACCGTTGTCTGCTTCCGTGTTGGGTCCAGTATTGGGTGGACTGTTCGGCCGACAATGAACCACACGAAAAAAATGGTCCTCGTCGAAACTCGGCTCCTTCAAAACCTCCAATCACCGTACCCCGTACCCTCTACGTTGAAGACGATAAACATACTCGATGAAGAGATGCGTCAGATCTCACAACGACCGGGGTTAAGCGACAGTGAGAAAGTACAACAGTACAATGAAACGTTTCAGCGGTACATGACGTTCATGGACCAATACAAAACCCTCTCTACCCCAGCAGCACAACCACCACCAACCTCAGCACCGCTCCAACAGACGCCATTACCAGGGGTACCACCCACAGCCCCACAGTTGGTCGAAGACGAAGTGCTGAAAAAGGTGTTACAGAAAGGCTCGGGGCCATTTTAGCACGGTTGGCTGCTTCCGTGGTGGGTCCAGTATTGGATGGACTGTTCGGCCGACAATGAACCACACGAAAAAAATGACCCTCGTCGAACCTCGGCTCCTTCAAAACCTCCAATCACCGTACCCCGTACCCTCTACGGTGAAGACGATAAACACACTCGATGAAGAGATGCGTCAGATCTTACAACGACCGACAGTGAGAAAGTACAACATTAAAATGAAACGCTTCAGCGGTACATGACGTTCATGGACCAATACAAAACCCTCTCTAACCCAGCAGCACAACAACCACCAACCTCAGCACCGCTCCAACAGCCGCCATTACCAGGGGTACCACCCACAGCCCCACAGTTGGTCGAAGACGAAGTGCTGAAGAGTGTACCTGCATCGTTCAAGAAACAAGCTGGCCTGGCATTACAACGGATGAAACAGAATCCTAACATGACTTGGAATGATAAAGGTGAACTACTGGTATAGAATCAGGTGGTCCCCGGTACCCACATGGCGGATTTAGTGAATGACCTCATGCGTCAACGCAGGTCGCACACGGATCCTCGAGGATGGGAGGCCTTCGCTCAAGGCTTGAAAGACATGCATGTACCACAGGAATTGGTGGGGAACCCCCAGCGCTGGGCCTGGATGCAGCGTGAATCGCCGGTGCACGCACAACGACAGACTCCACAACCTTCTTGGGAACCCGAGTGGGAACCGGAGTCACCCCCCAAAACACCACAACAGCGGGCACCTACTTTTTCACTCCTTTTACCACGCCACACCCTGAAACTACGTCCATCAAGATCTAAGTCACCGCGACCATCACGACGATTAGCGCCCAAGGGCTGGGCTCGTGAATATCCAATACCCTTACTCGTGGTACAACGTGCGAGCCGGAAAAGTGTGTGGCGAGGTGACCTACGAAGGACAAGAAACCCGACTCACCCTACCCGAAGGTCAATACGATACCCCCAAGGAGTTCATGGGTGGGCTGAGAAGTCTGATGCATTATAAGTCTTATAAAAACTTTCCCCTTCAAAAATCACGTGAACTTCGATTACAACGCACACAACGACAAGGCCTGTCTCACTCTTAGCTCCAACGTGAGTGTCGAAATCAGTCCTACCCTACGGCAAATACTGGGTCTCGATCTACAGGGGTACGCTGGCCCCACCGGCGAGAGAGCCCACATCACGATGGACATGCGTGGTGGTATGTGTGGCCTGTACATCTACTCAGACGTGGTCGATGCACACATTGTCGGAGACAGCAACGTACCTCTACTACGCGTCTGCCCGGTGAAAGGCAAGTATGGACCTCTAGTCACCCACAGTTTCAGGCACATCGTTTATCTACCGGTCAGTCAGACCGATAATAGCTCCTTCGTCATCGATATAAGAGACGACATCGGTCAACCGATTGCATTCGAACGTGGGAAAGTGGTGCTGACACTTCATTTCCGTCAAGTCCGAGCGGTTCACTTTGCATAATGAAGGTGCCTTACGAGTGTGATGCACGCCGCTATAGGGACTATTATGCCCAACAGGCCGGGGTAGCTTTCCGGTCTTTGCAGGTACACGCATGCAACGAGGACATGGATTGGGGAACATACTCGGGAGCATCGTCAGAACGTTCCTCCCATTGGTGACGCGTGGGGTCAAAGCGATCGGCAAACAAGCGGTACGCAGTGGACTGCAAGTTGCGGGTGATGTCTTGGGCGGTGCAGCACTCAAAGAGGCACTGAAACGCCGAGCCAAAGAAGCAGGGGGCGTCTTGGTCGCCAAAGCACAACGCACCGTAGGGAATAAAAGACCTGCACCACCGAGACCACGCATCAGTCGACGGCCGACCCAGCGACGACGCACATCGAATTACAAGCGTCTAGTCCGTCATTCATAATCCAGCCGTCGTCCATTAGAGAATATCCGCGTCCATAATCCAAAGACCTATTCCATTTTCCATATAACAGTATTAGCACCAAATTCAAAAAGACAATCATAGTAGACAAAAACATAGGCTTGTTTCCTGCAAGAGAGAAGCGGTCAACAGTTTTCAATGATGCCGGCAAGACATCATGATGTTCCAAAAATATCAAATCCGTATCGCTGATCAGTATTCTTAATCCATAATATTCGTTGTAAAGTCGTCATCTAAAGAATGATGTATCTCAGTCACGCTTTGATTGTGACTGTTCATATGAGTACCATGATGTTCTTGAAGTACATGGGTTCATACGGCCCCTAGCCCCGGGTTAAGCGGAATTAGACACAAGTTACGAAACGTAGCGCCATAGATATCTTTTCTTAAACATGGCTTTCATCCACGCCGAGTCGTGTCTTTCTACCAACAGTGAATTTGATTTATGGACCGTCCCACCTACTCAGACCAGAGCCGTAGAGGGTCAATGGGTGAAACATCTTCCCCATTCCAGCATTACAGCCACAGGCCCCATTGAATTCACCATCACCAACGCAGATACGACCTACCTGGATTGAGCACATACGTACCTGTACGTGAAAGCTAAAATCACCAATATGGGTCTGTCCTCAAAGCCGATGCACCCGTGGGTCCAGTGAATCTCTGGCTTCATTCGCTATTCCAGCAAGTGGATATATCACTCAGTGATAAACTGGTGAGCGCATCGACGAACACGTACCCGTACCGAGCCTACATCGAAACACTGTTATCCTACGGGCGTGACGCTAAAAAGTCGTATTTGACAGCCCCATTGTTCTACCGAGATACCCCAGGAAAGATGGAAGCGAGTCCCGATAATGACGGCTATACGGAGAGAATGGATTTCACAGCAGAGAGTCACTCGGTCGATATGATGGGACGTCTGCATGCGGACTTATTCATGCAGGACCGATAACTCTTGAATGGAGTACCTGTCAAAATACGACTATAGACTGTCCACTTTAATTAGTCGTCTAGTTTGGAGCTTGCCAATAATCAGCAGTTAACTCTGCATACATTTTCTTTTTCGCATCGTGTAGAGCAAACAGAACTCTACAAAATGACTACCATTTCTCCGTGATATCGATAATATATCACGCTTGAAATAACTCTGTAATTCTCTCCATATAAAACTTCGTTACAGTTGTTTCATGTACCGGGACTCAATTACATAGGGAGACGTCATAATGTATTCGTGTTGTCTAGTACAAAGGTCAACAATGCCGTGTACGTTCATGACTGAGATACATCATTCTTTAGATGACGACTTTACAACGAATATTATGGATTAAGAATACTGATCAGCGATACGGATTTGATATTTTTGGAACATCATGATGTCTTGCCGGCATCATTGAAAACTGTTGACCGCTTCTCTCTTGCAGGAAACAAGCCTATGTTTATGTATACTGTGATTGTCTTTTTGAATTTGGTGCTAATACTGTTACATGGAATATGGAATAGGTCTTTGGATTATGGACGCGGATATTCTCTAATGGACGACGGCTGGATTATGAATGACGGACTAGACGCTTGTAATAGAGGCGTGCGCGGTTTATAATTTGGCAATTTCACTGGGCATGGGATATAAGCGACACTCCCCCGGACCGCCTGTTATACCTGTATTCGGCATCAATGACCTTTGTGCCAGTGAGCATGAATACATTATTACGTCTCTCTATGTAATTGAGGCCCGGCACATAAACAACTGTACTGGCGTTTTATATGGGAAGAATGAAAAAGTTAGTTCCAGAGTGATATATTATCGATATCGCAGAGAAATGGTAGTCATTTTGTAGAGTTCAGTTGCATAAAAGAAAATTGTTGCAGGGTTAACTGTTGATTTTTAACAAGCTCCAAATTAGACGACTAATTAAAATGGACAGACTTTAGTGCGCGCAACGCCTGCGTTTGCACAGTGCAACCTAGCCCAGGTGTACAGTTGGTGCACATCAGAGCCTTGGAGAAAAAACCAGCCCAGTACCCGATTCGACGAATACAGACCAAGGTCTTTTCCGTCCCTAAAAGGAATATGATTGTCAATCAAGAAAACCTGTTCCTGGGAGATTTGCCCAAGTGTTTAACCCTAGCCTGTGTGGGACCTCATGAAGGGACCTCCTAAATATAGAGAGCCAAGAAGAATAAATCTGAAGGCCGACCAGAAGATAGTCCTGTCTGCATTGGAACAGTACGTTATTGATTGGTCTAAGCGAGAAAAAGTTGAACCTACAGTACTCGCTGATTGGCTGGACCTCACCAAGAGCAAGGTCGTTGAAACAATCCGCCATATTGACAGAAGTACTCTTCCCCAAGCAAAACAAGTTCTGAGAAACCTCAATTCGCAAGAAGTTCTAGCAAATCTCCAGAGTAAATTCGTCATAGTCCCAGCAGACAAAGCTCCGAATAATATAATATTCATATGTAAATATTACTATTACCAGGTGCTGGTTAAAGAATTGAGTGTAGACATATCTTCATCAAATACGTCTAATTACTCCCAAACTGCATTTACTCTGGAAGATTTATTTAACAATCACAAAAAGTTTCTCAGGGAAAGAGGTATTTGTCTTCCAACCAATCATAACGACATACCAAAACTATACTGGACTCCCAAAATGCATAAATCACCATACAAAGCTAGATTCATAGCTGGTTCTAGAAGCTGCACCACCAAGCTTCTTTCAACCCTATTGACGAGGGCCCTTCAGGAGGTAAACGCATTTTGGGAAAGGTATTGCGCCACTATTTCTAAGAACTCTGGCGTTGAATGTATGTGGATATTGAAAAACTCAAAATGTCTTACGGAAGAACTTGATGCTAAAGGTCACATACCGTACAGACATGTATCCACATGGGATTTCTCGACTCTCTATACTACAATCCCTCATCAGGACCTTATTGACCGTCTAAGTTCATTAATAGTATCTGTGTTCAAGAAAACTGATCGTAGATATATTAATGTCGGAAGCCATAAAGCATTCTTTAGCTCGACTACATACAAGAGATATCATTCATGGGATGTTTCTTTGTTTATAGAGTTGCTTGAATTTCTCATTAAAAATATCTATGTGAAATTTGGCAACACAATATATCGGCAGCATATAGGTATTCCAATGGGTACTAATTGTGCACCCCTGTTGGCCGACCTGTATCTGTTCTCTTATGAATATATGCAGGCGCTTTCAAAAACCGATCCATTCAAAGCCCGTTCCTTCTCATTCACCAAACGCTATATAGACGATCTTCTCGCTGTGGATAATCGCTATATAAATGACGCAGTGAAGGATATATATCCACCTTCACTGGATTTGAAGGAAACTACAGATAGCCCTACAGGCACATCTTATTTAGATCTCTATCTCTATAAAAATGAAGCGGGCATTCTCTCTCGTCGACTTTATGACAAAGAGATGATTACAATTTCGACATCGTAAACTATCCCTTTCTGGACAGTAATATTCCAGTGGGACCTGCATATGGCGTATACATATCTCGCTTAGTAGCATTTGCTAGATCCTGTGTTAATTGTGACGATTTCAATCAACGTCACAAAACATTGTTGCAGAAACTTATAGAACAGGGCTATTCCTCCAAGCGCCTCCACTCAAAGTTTCTCAAATTTGGCGATACATATCGCATGCTGATAACAAAATACGAGCGTAGCGTGCAAGATCTATGGCGTTACGTTTCGTAACTTATGTCTAATTCCGCTTAACCAGGGCTAGGGGCCGTATGAACCCATGCACTTCAAGATCCTCATGGTACTCATATGAAGTCACAATCAAAGCGTGACTGAGATACATCATTCTTTAGATGACGACTTTACAACGAATATTATGGATTAGAATACTGATCAGCGATACGGATTTGATATTTTTGGAACATCATGATGTTTTGCCGGCATCATTGAAAACTGTTGACCGCTTCTCTCTTGCAGGAAACAAGCTATGTTTATGTATACTATGATTGTCTTTTTGAATTTGGTGCTAATACTGTTATGTGGAAAATGGAATAGGTCTTTGGATTATGGACGCGGATATTCTCTAATGGACGACGGCTGGATTATGAATGACGGACTAGACGCTTGTAATAATGGGGTTATCTCGAGGAATTCGTTCAACCTAAAGCGTTCAACATCAATTTCGTGGCCCTGCATGTGGGTGGCCAACAGGTATCAGCACTGCCCTTACAACCTAACTTCGGAACGGCCAATTACACCCGGAGCTATCTGAACCGCTTCACAGCAACTGACCAAATCAACCAAGACGAGGGAAATATGATCAGTCGAGATACAAGCGTCTAGTCCGTCATTCATAATTCAGCCGTCGTCCATTAAAGAATATCCGCGTTCATAATCCAAAGACCTATTCCATATCCATATAACAGTATTAGCACCAAATTAAAAAAAAAGACAATCATAGTATACATAAACATTGGCTAGTTTCCTGCAAGAGAGAAGCGGTCAACAGTTTTCAATGATGCCGACAAGACATCATGATGTTCCAAAAATATAAAATCCGTATCGCTGATCAGTATTCTTAATCCATAATAATCATTCTAAAGTCGTTATCTAGAGAATGGTGTATCTCAGTCACGCTTTGATTGTGACTGTTCATATGAGCACCATGAGGATCTTGGAAGTACATGGGTTCATACGGCCCCTAGCCCCGGGTTAAGCGGAATTAGACACAAGTTACGAAACGTAACGCCATAGATCTTGCACGCTACGTTCGTATTTTGCTATCAGCATGCGATATGTATCGCCAAATTTGAGAAACTTTGAGTGGAGGCGCTTGGAGGAATAGCCGTGTTTTATAAGTTTCTGCAACAATGTTTTGTGACGTTGATTGAAATCGTCACAATTAACACAGGATCTAGCAAATGCTACTAGGCGAGATATGTATACGCCATATGCACGTCCCGCTGGAATATTACTGTCCAGAAAGGGATAGTTTACGATGTCGAAATTGTAATCATCCCTTTTGTCATAAAGTCGACGAGAGATAATGCCCGCTTCATTTTTGTAGAGATATAGATCTAAATATGATGTGCCTGTAGGGCTATCTGTAGTTTCCTTCAAATCCAGTGAAGGTGGATATATATCCTTCACTGCGTCATTTATATAGCGATTATCCACAGCGAGATGATCGTCTATATAGCGTTTGGTGAATGAGAAGGAACGGGCGTACCTGAGATACAACACATATCACGAATCGTTAGATTCTTGGTATGTGCTTTAGAATAGGTTAACCAGAAGACTATTCTGTGAAGTCATGTGACGCAGTCAGTATGTCGGCACCTCTTCCCATTTCACTTATATGTGTTGTAATTTGAATGGATCGGTTTTTGAAAGCGCCTGCATATAGTCATATTCATAAGAGAACAGATTCCGGTCAGCCAACAGAGGTGCGCAATTAGTACCCATTGGAATACCTATATGCTGTTGATATATTGTGTTGCCAAATTTCACATAGATATTTTTAATGAGAAATTCAAGCAACTCTATTAACAAAGAAACATCCCATGAATGATATCTCTTGTATGTAGTCGAGCTAAAGAATGCTTTATGGCTTCCGACATTAATATATCTACGATCAGCTTTCTTGAACACAGATACTATTAATGAACTTAGACGGTCAATAAGGTCCTGATGAGGGATTGTAGTATAGAGAGTCGAGAAATCCCATGTGGATACATGTCTGTACGGTATGTGACCTTTTGCATCAAGTTCTTCCGTAAGACATTTTGAGTTTTTCAATATCCACATACATTCAACGCCAGAGTTTTTAGAAATAGTGGCGCAATACCTTTCCCTAAATGCTTTTACCTCATGAAGGGCCCTCGTCAACAGGGTTGTCAACATGGCAGCACATTTGTATCTGCCCGTATTGCTGAATGCAATGCCAAGATATGTATGCTGTTGAACTATTTCTAAGCATGTTGTTGTTGAAGTAGAAATTATTTTTTGTGTGTGGTTCTGAAATTTGAGCCACTTTAGTTTTAGAATGATTTATACATGTCACTTGACAAATATATGCAGGTTTATTGTTTTGATGGGAAAGCCGTTTTAAGCGTTTTAAACCGTACGGCGTCGGGCATTACAGGTTAGATTCTCTGGGTATTATTGCACTGACCCGGTTACTTCTGCTGGTGGACTGTTAGCCCCCGAGGTCCGCCCTCTGTACATGTCACTTGGCAAATCAGTGGCGTCGGGAGCATTTTGGGGGTCCAGTATACTTTTGGTATGTCGTTATGATTGGTTGGAAGACAAATACCTCTTTCCCTGAGAAACGTTTTGTGATTGTTAAATAAATCTTCCAGAGTAAATGAAGTTTGGAAGTAGACGTATTTGATGATGATAGGTCTACACTCAATTCTTTAATCAGCACCTGGTAATAGTAATATTTACATATGAATATTATATTATTTGGAGCTTTGTCTGCTGGGACAATGACGAATTTACTCTGGAGATTTGCAAGAACTTCTTGCGAATTGAGGTTTCTCAGTACTTGTTTTGCTTGCGGAAGAGTACTTCTGTCAATATGGCGGATTGTTTCAACGACCTTGCTTTTGGTAAGGTCCAGCCAATCAGCGAGTACTGTAGGTTCAACTTTTTGAAGTTGACTACGCGACTACGCGAACGGATACACATTGTTCTGTTTCGATCTGACCCCAACCTTAGACAACGATCATCAACTGAGTCTCGTCAAGAAAGGCAACTTACGCTTGGAACTGCATTTCGGGACACCTTTACCGCGAGCCATGAATGTGATTTGCTACGCTGAGTTTGACAACATTATTCAAATCGATAAAAGCCGTAACGTCCTGTGTGACTTTGCCACCTGACATGGATACAGACCAGATAACCATCGTGCTGGAGAATGACCCAGGGACACGCATGGTCTTTCAAGGGGTGTTTGCCCGAGATGTTTTCCCATTAGACCGTATGTATCCTGCTGCTTACGTCCTGAATACAGACCCGATGGATCGGCCCGGTCAACACTGGGTGGCCATGTACTTGACAGAAGAGCAGGGCGAATACTTTGACCCGTACGGCCTACCACCCCTCAATCCCGATTTAACAGACTTCATGGATCAAGACACAGAGACGTAGTGTTGGAATACCAAAACGTTGCAAAGCCTGACCAGTAGTGTGTGCGGATTATATTGCTTGTTTTACCTGTACCATCGATGTCGGGGACATTCCATGCAGACGATCGTGCACATGTTTGACGACTACCCCAAGGCCGAGGACCGAGATGTACTCGTATATGACTGGGCTGCCGTTCATTTCAATGTCCCGTCCTGGGCTTAAGTTTTTTCACGTAAAGCCCCCTGTACTGGGCTTCAGTTTTTTTCACGTGGTTGTTCTCACGTTGTTGTTGTTCACTGAATAAAAAATGAGATCTCAATACCCTGTCTTGTGTGTTTTCTGTGTGAGCATGAATGCCCGATGCTTGGATGTGGGATTCAGACAATGAATGGACTGAGAAAAATAGCCAATCAGAGGCCTAGGATCGGGCCAAATGTAACCCATGAATGTCCAGAAAACAATGCAATAGCACTGCAGTAAAATAGAGAGCCAATGAAATCAGCCCACAGACCAGGTACATGTTTTGGTCTAGGTTAAGAGTGGGCATTCCAGCACAAAAATTTTGACGAGGAGTTAAAAGTTACAAGAGTAGCAGGTGGAGTGAAAAAAACTATAGAGGTTCGAGGTGCGGGTAAAAACCAGAAAGACGGCGAGTGAAGATTCGTCCAACACCTATAGATTAAGTTTATTACTATAATTTCCATGGCTTCATGTATATTTTCGTGCCAATACGGTTCTGTGAAAAACTGAGAGTTTCCCACTGGCCGTTTAACATAGGTAAATAGATGGTAATATTGTCGGCGACCCGCCTCTATACATGGATGCTTCGGAAGAATGGATAAACGCTAGGCCCGGAGAGGGCCGGACAATGCACCGCGCAGGCGTGCAGCTGGGGAAAACCCGCACAGGCGTGCGGCCGGGCCGGGAGGAAATCCAGGATGTTGAAGAGTACCCGGATGTTGAAAAGTTCCCGGATGTTGAAGAGGTGACGGATTTTACGGTACATGCATTCCATACATGCGGTGGGAAACCCGGATGTTGAAAGCACATGCATAAGGTCTAAGGAAAAATTGGAACTCTTCTGTGTTCATAGGTAGTTTTAGTGAAACCGGAAGTGACGCCACACACTTGCGCAGAATTCCCACCACCAAACCACAAACATGGACCCATATGGGGTTTAGCACCCCAAACACACCCCCACGCACCCCCAAAATGCCTACTTTCTATACTACGGCCAGACTGCGCATGCGCAGACTATTGGACACGGACGATACATTAGTCCAGTCGGATGCTCCTTCACAAGAGCTTCAAAATAAGGCCTCATACGACACCATCGGACCAATACTAACCCATGTCGACCCCAAAATGCCTATTTCCATACACTTGGTCTACTGCGCATGCGCAGAATGACGTCAGTTTTACGTCACATCCATCCAGTCGGATGCTTCCTCACGACTGTTTGACAACGATACCTCACTCGACCCCATCAGCCCACTAGTGGCCTATGTCGATCCCAAAACGTTCCTTCCAATGCCCCTTTTCCACAATTCCCTGTCTGCGCATGCGCAGTATATTGAACACGGACGACACACTAGTCCAGGCTGGTGCGCCCTCACGACTGCTTTACATTGATACCTCACTCGACTCCATCGGACCACTAGGGACCCACCTAGATCAAAAAACGTCTATTTCCATACCCTTTGTCTACTGCTCATGCGCAGAATGACGTCAGTTCCACGTCTCACCCACCCTCGTCGGATGCTCCTTCACGAATGCTTCACATTGATACCTCATACGACTCCATAGGACCAGTAGTGGCCCACCAAGACCCCAAAACGTCTATTTCCATACCCTTTGTCTACCGCGCATGCGCAGAATGACAATATTTCAACCCCACACCCATCCCATCAGATTCGCATTCACGAATGCTTCACATTGATAGCTCATACCACCTAATCGGACCATGCAGCGTATTTGAAGTCTGGGGATTACTTTTTCTCCGCGGAGGCAGACTGCATCACCGCCAGACCGCATCACCGCGGAGGAATACATGCCAACTAGAGACCGGAACTATAGTGTACTCGACCTCCACGCGGCCTCATAGATTTAATATGCAAATGTTCGAATCAGGGGAGATAACCAGGAATATGTCAAAAATCATCACGGGCATCAAGAGTTACCTCCCTGGAAAAGTTGACTTTAAAAGCGTTGACCCTACTACTTACGCTCGATGTGAGCAGCCTGCATGCAACAGTCGCGATGTGATTATGAACACTAAAATCGCTTAGTGTCTGTGAATTATCTAAAATCCAATTATGTCAGTCAGTTACATAAGTAGCGTCATTGGATACGTATCTCTCCTCATTTCAGTTGTTACATACGAGGCAAGACAGCGGAAGGCGAAAGAAAAGCCCACAGAACGAAAGATAATCGAACTAAAACCAGTCGAAAACAATCCAGGGGACCGTTGCACGAACTGTGCGTAAGCCTAAGTCCATGCGTAAGTCATACTTAGCGTGAGCGTAGCTACGCCGACCCGTGTCACAAAGCCTTTAAAGTTACGCAAAGCTGTAAGTTATTGCGTAACTTTAAGTCTGCCGGAGAGTATGCTTAGCGTGAGCGCAACTTCGCTTGCATGTAACCATGCCTGTAGTAGATTAATCTAATGACGTAGTTGTCAAATTTTATGTATCTGATAAAATGTACAATACTTTTGGAGTCAGAAAATGGTCGTTCATTTACTTTTTCTCTCCCTAGCATACGATTTCTCAAAGACAATGTGCAGTATTTCGCACCTCCTTTCACAAAAGAGCGAATACAAGAGTTACGATCCTTAGCCTCAAACGCAGATTGCTCTGACGCACAGGCCCGCAAAACAAGAACTTTGGGGGGTGTGAACGGTAGTATTAGGGTGAAGTGTCGAAATATGGGGTCTCTATATATAACCCCATGCTTTATATAAATCCACATCAAGGTGTGAAACGGACTTTGGGTGAATCGAGAAATAAACGGTTTACCGCCAAACAAAATATATCAGCATATTCTACAAGTATCACTTTATATATTCCCGTCGTCAAATTAGTAAATTTGTGCAAATTTTTACCTTTGCCGGGCGATTCAAAATCCAACGTAACTGTCCGTCCATCTAGGAACAGTTAGATTATGGCGGGCTTCGTTCTCAATTCTGATTGGTCAGTCGCGACACGCCTCCGGCAAGCGAGGTCACGCACTGATCAGCTGTCGCGGCGGTAATCAGGGTGAGTGAAAACCACCATCTAACTGTTCGTCGAACAGTTCAATCCCCATGAATTTAATCTTGATAAATAAAAAATACAAATTTATATTTGACGACAGCATCATATAAAGTGATACTTGTAGAATATGCTGTATGATATTTTGCTGTATTATGATGTATTTTGTTTGGCGGTAAACCGTTTATTTCTCGATTCACCCAAAGTCCGTTTCACACCTTGATGTGGATTTATATAAAGCATGGGGTTATATATGGAGACCCCATATTTCGACACTTCACCCTAATACTACCGCCCACACCCCCCAAAACTCTTGTTTTGCGGGCCTGTGCTCTGACGTGTAATTATCGAGGTTAAATATTTACAAAGTCCATTGTCGGCTATGATTATAGCACACTGGTGGAAAGCTTGTATCCAATACTAATTAAACATCAATTCCAAGTGATATTTATTGCAGAGGCGAAAATCTGTAACTTACGCATTGCGTAAATGGATATGTAATAACGTCTGCCTTGCGTCAGGTTCGTGAAACGCGTGTAGAGCCGGGCGTAGTGTGAGCGCAACGCAGGTGTAAGTCCTTACGTCGATCGTAACTTACGCAAGTTTCGTGCAACGATCCCCAGACGTTAGACACTGGACACAGAATGCGCGATTAAAATGTGTTTTTTTTATATCCCGGTGTGATGGCTAAGAATGTCCTGGTGATTAGTGTCCCTTTTCATATCCTTTTCTATTGCAACCAAGGACAGACACTTATCCCCAATATGGAGAAAAGTGTCCTAGCTGGGTTAGAAGCTAGGAGGCGGACACTCTTAACCACCGGACATTCTTAACCTCCACACCGGTACTGGACTGTAAATTCAGGGCAATGGTGTTTTATGAATATTTTGAGAGGCATTGTGCGCGATAGCCTTGTTCGTGATAGCCTAAGATTTACATTGAAAGTGCGGACATTTAAAGAAAAGTAACTGCAGAAATATCCGAGTCCAACGATTCATGTCACAAAAGCCATAAACCCTATATTTTCGACAACTTAGAAACCACCTTATTTGGACGCCATCTTGGTTGAATGCATGGTGCATTCGACAGTGCAAAACTTACATGTAACGACTTAAGAGCTTTCCTTTATCCATCGACCCCACCCCACCCCACCCATTCCTCTCAAAACAATACCGGGGTTACTCTGAAATCAACACTGTAGGAAGACTCGAGTCTATGATGGCCAGGATCAACCTGTAACAATACGGGTCATCTATACGCGGTAAGACTGACTCTGGGATCGTGTGTATCCATTTTCAGCCTACTTTCGGCAAGTATAACGAGGATTCCCCCGAAAACAACACCACGTGATGTCGTCAACCAATCAGCTAAACTCTACCGACGTAACCCGAACGTAACCCGCCATTTTCGATTAATGTGCTGTCCTACTTTTTCAAAAGTACTGATCTACAACACGCCTTGGATGATACGGAAGTTATTCAAATCTGTATCTCTTGCAAGCCCAGACAATGTATGTTTCATGCTTGGAATGAAAACCTGTAATTTATCAGATTTCTCGAGCCTGTTCTCCGCCGGATGAAGACCGAACAGAAAACGGCAAAGTATCGGATATCGGTAATCGGTAATGGCGACACATCATTCACAAGCCATCTTATGGATGGCGAAGTGTACGCAAATGATACAACACGAAAATCTGTTGTGCTCACTGCGATCGATTTGCAGATACATGTAAATAAAGGCTTGTTGATTACCGTATGCTTGAACAAGATATTAGATTTAACCACATTTAGCTGTTAGAATATTTTCATTCCTCTGAAATGGCATATTAGTGAAATATTAACAGATCATATATTGTTTTTTTTTCTCTCTCGCAAATTTCTTCTTAGTTTTATTACTCAGAGAAGATATATACTTTCTGTGCACATGTATCAATATACAGCATGTACGAATTAATATATACATCTGGAAAATGATCGTCAGGAGAAGACCTATTTTGTAATAGATGTTGTTAAACACGATAAAAGCTACCTGTCGGGTGTGATTTTGTTAGACTCACGTGCGTGTGGCTGCTGCATTTTCAGAAAAGCTGTCCTCGTATAGTACTTCTTCATCCGGGCAATCTAATCCCATATGCTCCCCATTTGGATATGTCGCTTGTGGGCCACATATACGATTGGGGAGCATTGATATGATATTAATTTATTAATATTGCCATCTGGGTTGAATGAATCTGAAACATATCACTAGGTTAAATTTTATTACCTACTGTCTAATCCTCATTTTAGGCATATTTTAATAGGTGACGTTTGCTTATGGGGGATTAGTCGCCAATAGATTGTCAGTACAGAGAGGAATAAACTCGATGGGATATTAATCTAAGTAGTCTATTCCCTACAGGAGGTACATGGAAGACCTACAATTCTCCGGTCAACCCACCCGCTCCCATGGTACTAAATGAACCGTCCCATATTAGTGTCGTAGCAAGGTGCGCCCAGCCTAGCAACACCCAGAACGATAGAAAGCTAAAATGTACCCCATTAAAATCCTCCCTCCATTCCTACCCGAATTCTTAATGTACGTCTTTGCTCAATGAAATCCCTCCCTCGTCTGATCTATCTCAGTGCATGCACGAAGATTCCCGAAGTTCTAGCTTCGGGCCTAAACCGGTTTGGAGAAGTTATATTCGGAACCAGCCCGGATGAGGCAATCTCCTGGCATGTGCGATTTATTTCGTCGTAAAAGGGCCAGCAGTTTGGAGCGTAAAGCTACCTCTGCAACACCCCCCTCCCCCCCGTTTTCTTTTTGGCGAAGATCTTACTTCGCCCTTCTAGAACCCTTCCCTATCCCAGGCAACCGCCTTTCCAGCGCCGACAACAATTACTAAAATACGAGACAAAGACGTGAATTCTCCATGTTATATCACATGTGTCAAAATGCGTAACTTGCAGTGTACAAAAGTACACTGCTCCCTAAAAGCACCCAACTTCAATAAAATGGTAACCCCCCACTATTCCAGTCTCATTAACAGACTGTCTATAATTACACCCAAACCCACTAAAAATCTCACTCGAATGGTCAGCCTCATGGGACTGATCACTTTATTTCTCAAAAAATATAATCCGCAGGCCAGCCTACCAGCTACATGACCGCAATTAATACAAAAACATCATCCAACCCGCGACTGGTATAGCAGGCCAGCCTACCAGCAACATAGCCACACTAAACACCAGAACATCATACAATCTACGACTGGAACAAGCTTCTAATCTAATTACAAGCGTCTAGTCCGTCACTCATAATTCAGCCGTCGTCCATTAGAGAATATCCGCGTCCATAATCCAAAGACCTATTCCATATTCCATATAACAGTATTAGCACCAAATTCAAAAAGACAATCATAGTATACATAAACATAGGCTTGTCTCCTGCAAGAGAGAAGCGGTCAACAGTTTTCAATGATGCGGGCAAGACATCATGATGTTCCAAAATATCAAATCCGTATCGCTGATCAGTATTCTTAATCCACAATATTCGTTGTGAAGTCGTCATCTAAGGAATGATGTATCTCAGTCACGCTTTGATTGTGACTGTTCATATGAGGACCATGAGGATCTTGAAGTACATGGGTTCATACGGCCCCTAGCCCCGGGTTAAGCGGAATTAGACACAAGCTACGAAACGTAGCGCCATAGATCTTGCACGCTACGTTCGTATTTTGCTATCAGCATGCGATATGCCGTCCAGACTATAAATTGGGCTTCCCATTCTCTCTCCCCTAATAATTTCAAGGCTCGTCTTCACCAGCGGCCAACACTTTCTAGTAGAGACGGAACCCACAGGGACGAATGTACGAGGAGCCAGCAGTCTGCGTGCACTCAGACATGATGACCCAGCGCACACCCGCCCCAGCAAACGGCTACCTCAGCAGAGAGAATATCTGTAGAGGAAGAACATAACCATAATTGCTACACCTCTACAGGTATCAAGCCCACACAAAGAGATCATTAAACTCATAACTAGAAGAGGGGTGCGACTATAACCAAATAAATGACGCATTCATTCACTCCCCGAGTGGTGGCTATCTTGCCCCACCAGATTCACGATAAATTATAACACAAGATGGCGGATCGACAACTTCCGCCAGGGCTCCATGGAGAAGACATGGGATGAAGAGGGACGTCTTCCTCAACCCCAGGTCTCCGACATAGGTCTCCGACATGGCTACACGCACTACCTATTCTCTTACTATATCTCCTCCAGGTCACTCCATATATTAAACTTCACCTCACATAGACTTTCATGAACATACCACACAGCTTAACACAGAAAAAACCCAACAAAGAACCCACAGTTATAAAATCTCAACAGGAATCACACAGAAACGTCATTAACGCGTAGATCCACCATACAGAATTCTTCATACATACAAATTCTCTAAACACACCAACTATCGAACCCAGGCCCGGTTCCCTCACATAGAATACCTAATCACACTTAGTTCATCCCAACACATCAAATTCTCCCATAACTTACTACAAGTACAACGCCGCAGCGCAAATCACAATTTTCGAACAACATCCAACTCCCGAATACACACCAGAGTTTCTCCCATATTACACGTGCGACGCCGCAGCGCAAACCAGTGTTTTCCACACACTACACGTACAGCGCCGCAACACAAACCAGTGCTCAACACACACCGGAGTTCTCCACACACTACACGTACAACGCCACAACGTAAGCCAGTGTTCAACACACCGGGGTTCTTTACACACTACACATACAATGCCACAACATAAACCAGTGTTCGGCGCACACCGGAGTTCACACGCTACACGTACAACGCCGCAGCGTAAACCACACAGCTCAACACACACCAGGGTTCTTCACACATAACACATACAACGCCGCGGCGTAAATCACAGTGTTCAACACACACCGGAGTTCTCCAACACACACGATAACTCCAGTACAATATTTCCGAATACACATTACATTACACAGCACATTAGCAACAATTTGGGTCTAGAACTCAATTTCACAGTGTTCCAAATAAACATGCTGTACTACAAAACAAATTCAAAAGCTCAATTCCACAATGCTTCAAATAAACATCCTATACAACAAAACCAAATACAATTTATCCTCCACTGCATACACGTGATGGCACACATGAATACATCTCCACAAAGCTGTCACTGGCAAAACAAAATAGAGCCCACATTAAACAAATCACCACCCCATCTCCAAAATCCACTACACACCCATAGGCCAAGAGAAACTCAAAACCCAGCCACAGGCCGTTAACCAAGGGCGCCAACATCACATCCCCAGCACAGCGAAAATCTAACACAAACAGTGGTACCCGCCTAACCAGCATTCCCATACTGTTCATTCCCCAAAATGGTACCTGCCTAACCAGCATTCCCATACTGTTCGTTCCCCAAAATGCACTAGTCAACCCCTGGAGACTCCTAAAAATGGCTCAAGTGGCCGGGTTTAGGGAACGAGTAACATAGTTGCGGTGGTCGGAAGGGCCGTGATGGCCAAGGGCGAGGGAACTCTTATTTATTCCTTCCCTTACTGCCTACCAGCATCCGGAAAAGTTTCCTCCCACTGAATCAACATTATACGTCGTACATGTGACCGTCTGAAAATCCAACTCTCTCAGATAATATCGTGATGAGCTGACATAAGTCGAGGCTTCCGAGATTAGTGAACTTGCACCGTCACGCGGACACCGCCCCCATCAGATTCTTCCACCATTTCATCCCCTCCCGATCCATCCCTATTTCCCTTACTGAATACTGTAAGTTTTCCAGAATATTTTAATCGTTTTTTTCTCTCTCTCTCTGAGAATCAAGGAAAACAAGAAAATCCAACACCATCTTACTAAAAACATCAACATCAATTCAGACATAACACACAAAAATGAAACACAAAAACATCCAACCTTGACAATACAAACCAGACAACTTGGACCCAAGACAAGACTTCACAAATGACAATCTATACAACACCACAAACTATGACATCACCAATGACAATCTATACAACACCACATTGGGGACGATGTCGTAACGGTTCATCAATCACGGACTGGAGTGGAAATGCAGTATGTGTTTGATAACCTCGTGCTCTCGGGGAGCCATCAACTGGCCTGATGGCTGAGAGTATCCCGGGGACCAGCGTTCGTTGCCATATCTTTGATCATTTCACCAAGGGCGGACACCTACCAATTACAAAAATGTCCTACCTCAGTTAAAAGACAGGAGACGGACACTCGTAGCCACCGGACACCCCCAGCCTCAACACCACACATAGACTCCACCCCCACCAGGCCAGCCATCCCGTAGACCACGGAGTAATGCAAAGTTACAACAACTACCGCTGTCCCTGGAAGAAACGGGGTAGGTGGGTTTGGACCATGAGGTCAAGGAATCCTCATGGAGCGCCAGTGTCCGGCATACTTTCTAAAGGACATCCAGTCACCGGCGGTCCAACTCGACCTACCGGTGGTGATTCACTAGTTTGAGCATCTACTCGACCTAACCGAAGCCCATATGCCCTAACCTTCTCATGCACTTGGCCCACCTCTTTATCTAAGTCCAAAGATTTCTTCTACTCGACATGCACTTCGACCACTTCTCACCCCCTTCAATTTTTCTGCAGTGCTTCCTCTATTATCATTAACACATTAACGACCCCAAATCTGCCATGTCAACCAACGTGGAATGATATATAATATATGCAAACAAGTAAAAAAAAAACGAAAAAAAAACAAAAATCCAATCTAATAAAGTAAATTCAAAAACTCTCAGTGATTTTTCATTTCAGAAACTCGCTGAAATAAACAAAAGACAACCCAAAATGGAATGACATACGGTTCATCCAAACATTTCAAAAGAAACAAAGAATACCAATCAAAATCTAATCAAATACATTCAAAGTGATTTTCTATCTCAGAAACTCACTGAAACGAAAAACAGCCCATATTTCGTCCCCTACAAAACACCAAATTTGACACCAAAAAGATATAATAGTGTCAATTCCTCACGCTCAGTGATTCTCCACTCCAGAAAATCACTGAAACAAAATAAAAAACAGTCCACAACAGTATGTCCAAATTTGACACCAAAAATAACCCGTAGTGTCAACTTCTCAGACCAAGAAAATAGAAATATTTAAACATGTGCATTGCTCATGAGTCCAAAATAATGAAGCACATTCATGAACAAATGCACACGTGTTACCGCAGTCAACACGTTCTAGTGTGCCTATTCAGCTACATCCATTAGCGAAAAGGAAAAAGAACAAGACCCATCCCCAGAGCAAGTGCAACACGTGCTACCACACAGTCAACGCGTTGCCACTTCTCTGTTAATCTTGCACTATTTCAATTAACAACTAATTATAAATAGGGCACTAAAGAAACCCAGGGTGGACCTGGGGGAAAAAATCAATTATCAATTGTGCCCGAAAACCAAAGCAGGCCACCGGTGTTCAAAATAAATTAACACTGTCTCCCATGCCTGGAGAAATTTAACACAGAATACAAACTGGATTTTAGATTGGACCAAATCGAGGAGTTAATAACTCCGAGTTTCAAATACAATCAGGAAATAGTCTGTCTTGATATGGTAAACTGTATCAAAATCTAAACTCACTCATTCACAACACAAAAATATATATAAACTGTTGGAAGGCTCTGATTGAGCTCAAATAATTTATGGAATAGCTTCAAATCTGATTCAGCGGAAGTCAGAAACCGTTTGTGCGCAACGCACTTACCCGTTGAATTGTAACCAAAACACTCTTCAAAACCTATTTCCGTACCCAAGATTTCTAAACCCTGTATGTTTATTCTGATCTCGGGAAATAGTACTCTATGTTGGAAGATTCTGATTGAGCTTAAATAATTTAGGACAGCTTTGAATTTAGATTAGGCAAAGTCGGAAACCGATGGGATCCTTTATCAGAAACTGATCTATAACCAAACCAGTCTATAAAGCCAATTTCTACACCTGAGAAAATCTACAACCTGAATGTCTTTTGAGTGAGCGAGTGAATAGAATTTAACGTCGCTTTCATCAATATTTCAGCTATATCACGACGAACCAACTAAGCACCACCCAGCCCAGGAAGGTCTTATTACTGTTATCACACTGACAACACCATGGTATCGCCATGAATGTCGGCACCATGACTGACAATGCACCAAACTATCAACGGAGCAATAAAAATCACGTATCGGACAACCACAATGTAGGCAATATACATCTGGATTAATCCAGAAATTGACCCGATGAGCGATATTTTTAGCCGACCAGTTGACAGCCGACAAATTCGACTATCACGAACACCACGACATAAGTGGAACTATACAAATTAGGGACCAACCGTTCAAAAAATATCTTGAAACGCAAAGGAAAAACGTGTTTCCCTTTTATCGGGATGGGGAAAACGTTAGCAGAAAAAAAATCAACCGCTCTCGAATTAAATTGAGCCGCGAATAATCTGAGCATTTACTATTAACCCACAATTGTATACTCCACACAAATTTCTCACAAACGCCAGTATCAACTTTACTTCAAAATGTTCTATCATACATTAACACTATCACACGGCAGAAATATCTCGCACAAAAGTCAATCCACACAGCGGAAATCTATCACACAAAAGTAACACCTGGAGCGACAATGGAGAAAGACCTCCTTAAAAATTCAAATTTTCCCATATACTAGCTCTATACGATAAGGTACAAATATTTGAACATTGTATAGTCCTCCAGGGCTCAAATCGCATTCAATGCAACTGAGTCAATTTATCCGATTTTTACCAATCTATTGGTCACGAACGGTCAACATGCCACTACTAATGACATACCCCGTTTATCACAGGACAATAAAACTGTATATACGGCGACGCCAACTTAGAATAATACACTATTTCCAAGAAATGTTGGCTAATTCAGCTGGCTATATACACCAGAAATATATTTAATAGCATGGGCCGAATTGAACACATCAAGTCTCTCAAGTCAAAGAGGCAAAGCGATTAACTGCCACATTACACAGACCTATATATGTTGTCGACAGTGCAAAATTACACCCCGTAGGCCTTACTAATAACACAGCGCGTCTTTCACAGGGCAATAATACTGTATATACGGCGACGCCAAGTTTAATGAGTAAATGCGATAGATACACTATTTCCAAGAAATGTTGACAGCTGGCTATACATCAGAAATATATTTAATAGCACAGACCGAATTGAACACAACTGATTTCCCAACTAAGAGCGGCGAAACGATCAATTGCTATAATCACACAAACGTGTTGTAGATGGTACCGAATTTATCATCGCGTATGCCTTACTAATAGCACAGCGCGTCTATCACAGGACAGTAATACTGTATATACGGCGACCCCAAGTTTATTAAATGCATACGATCGAGACACTTTTTCCTAGAAATGCCAGCCGGCCATGTACCAGATAAATATTTGATAGCCCGGACTGAAATGAACAGAGTCTCCCAAGAAAGGCGAAACGAATAACCGCGACACCACACAAGCCTGTGTGCAAATTTACTATCGCGTAGCTAGCCTATCAGCCGAGATCAAGGAAAACATGAAAACCTGTGCTCAATTGTCTAACACAATCGACAGCCCGCCAGCCATGAAAGAATTCATACAGAATCGTCTACAAAAATAGCCTACATATGTCAGGATGGCCTTCTCTCGGTAAAACAATTCAACCTACAATCTACCCGTGGATAGCCGGCCAATACAACAGGGGTTGGGGTACGCGAACAAAGGAAAACATGGCCGGCTTCTATATCGCGTTTGTTTACCGGGAAATTTTATCAATCTTCCAGGCATAAGTTGGTTCTCAACCGTAAAAAGCAATTAATTTTATGTCTGACGCCAGTTGTCGTAGCAAGGTGCGCCCCGCCTAGCAACACCCAGAACGATAGAAAGCTAAAATGTCCCCCATTAAAATCCTCCCTCCATTTCCAACCCGAATTCTTAATGTACGTCTTTGCTCAATGAAATCCCTGCCTCGTCTGATCTATCTCAGTGCATGCACGAAGATTTCCGAAGTTCTAGCTTCGGGCCTAAACCGGTTTGGAGAAGTTATATTCGGAACCAGCCCGGATTAGGCAATCTCCTGACATGTACGATTTATTTCGTCGTAACAGGGCTAGCAGTTTGGAGCGTAAAGCTACCTCTGCAACATTAGATTATCCAGTACCAGTAACTGTTTGTCCATTGAGAAGGGGCTATGCGTAAACGGTTGGTATACAGTTATGGCATATCGCCACATTCACATATAACCACATATATATCTACCATATTAATGTTCCCATGAGGTAGACAGTGTATGTATACCTCCAAAGTTTTCATGTTTTTTCCAAGGTTTTCGCCCACTGTCACCTGGTATTGTATCAATATTTAATTCCGAAATGTTTTTACAAAAGTCTCAAAATTTAACGAGATAGTTTTCTCTGTTTTACAGCACGACACGCAATGATATACTTGTATCTATATCGGTCGGCATGAAACACTGTAGTCGCATAAAGATCTGTGTTAGCCTGCTGATACATCACGTTTCAATTCAAATACATTCAATCATTCTGAAAATAGCCGTTGTAAATCGGTCGAAATAAATAGGCGTGAGTCCCGCTTATAAAAGGTTAACCCATCATATATTGGTCATTCACTTCTTCAAGGAGCAACGCCCAATAGGTTTGTAAAAGTCCCAGACACTAGACAAAAATGCCCGAATAAAACGTTTCTTGTCATACTGAACAATAAAATTATTAATGTCTGTTTTATGATTAGGCCTACCGGTATTGTGCTATATCCAACGATTTTCAACGAAAACGTGGTTATTTAAAGAAGAACTGCTGGTTATATAAGGAATTCAAAGATTCATATCCTAAAAGATATAAAACCTATTTGCATTACTTCTGGATGATATAGACGCCATTGTCGTTGCGGACACGCACGGCGCACTCGTGGGCGAAAAACTGCATTACCGATAAGGGGAGGGTCCAGTTTCCAAATCAAGTGAAAATTCCCATTCGAACACAATAAAACACAGTTTCGTTCTTTGTATCTTCTTTGGGTAGTAAAATCAAGAAGAAATTTGCTAGGGGAAAATAACAGAATATATGAATTGATAATATTTTACTAATATGCCTTCTCAGAGGAATAAAATATTCTAGTATTCTAGCAGTTGACATTTTACAGTTCCGTGAATTGACACAAACGTTTTTGTGGTCGTACATCGTTTCGCAAATGTACAACAATTATATTTTGTTCTTAAACGAAAAGTATTGAACTGGATATTAACGGACGAGAATAGCAAGAAATTTCAATCAGGCATAAAATAAACTTGTATATATTATATGCAGATCACATTCTACATACATATCACATCAGCTTTACCAAAACATTCAGGGGTGAGATCCTACATTCTATCGTTAGGTGTAGTCCATATAAGATAACTGCGCTGATAATCAAAACACCACGCTGGCAGCCTAATGCTTTAATCTTTTTCTGATGAGAAATCGGCAGGAATTACACTGGAATATGAAAGTTAGGAGTTTCTGTGTTCATTGATAAGCGTCCATGGATTTTAATTGTTTATCAAACTCGATCGATCGAATGTAGGCTGTGGGATTTATACAGAGCAATGAAAACAACTTTTTCATGCCTCCATGTCCCCTGTAGATGTTGACGTTCGGGAAGAAAAAGCTCGGAAGTAACCCTATCTCCAGACCGAAGGCGAAATTACTCACGAATGACGTGAATCTCTCGGGAAGCTTATCTCCAGTCCATAATCCATGATTTGGCTGTTTTTGACGGAGCTGGAAAAGCATCACCTTCAGATGGTAGGACGTTATCAGGACTGTTCTATCAGGCTCTGGTTTTCCAAAGGTGGTCGCGAGATAGTACAGGCGGATGGCCTTCATTATCACCAACAGCTGTTTGTGACAGAGCCCTTCATCATCTATTTTCTTCAAGAGAATTGTTTCCGCTCTAGCCATAGAGAAGCTCCATAGCAAGTCCATTTCATGAACGGTAACCCCGGGTTTATATTCGTTCACATACTTTGCAACAAGATCATACCCTTTTTGTTTTATAGTGTTAATCGTTTCCTGGTTAGGCCATTCTTCAGAATATCCAGGCTGGAGCCAGGGCGCATTGGCAGACGACGGCCACCCTCGGCATTTCACGGCAACGACCAAATCGGCCTTATACTTGACGGATGACCTGAAGGTGGATGTTATCGTCGTTGCCGCAGTATCGTCTCCACCAACAGTAACTCCCTCTCCCTTGTCACTTGTGAGTGACGAGACCACTTGTCGAACATATTTCTGGAAAATCTCAATGACTTTCCTCGTCTGTAAATATCCCCGTTCGCTGGCGTCCCTCCACAATGCCGAGCTAGAATCTGTCAATCTATATTTGGCCAGGCCTGGCGATGATGTATACTCCTCAACGATACCGTCAATATTCAGGCTGAGGAGGATGTCCAACTCACGCGATACTTTGGTGGAGACACCCGAAGCATGGCTTCCCATGTCTACTACCTCACCTCTAAAACGGCTATCTCTCTTTTCGACCCCTCGCAGGATCTCGTCGACAACCAAGGAACGAAGCTTTGCCAATTTGGGGTCAGATCTAGGGGTAGCGACTTCATTATAAAACGTATCCAGAACTTCTTTTGGTGGGAATTTGGAGGGGTTGGGAAACATTTTGCCAGTCAGTTCCGCCTGGAATGCACATAGAAACAAGAGGTTTAGAACATGTTACTGTTGTAGTTATTAGACCGCTCCACACTGGGATAGATATTAGATTTCCTAATCCAATTCGTGTTTATCTCTACTCAAGATGTGATTCTTGTTTGGAACTGCCAAACTCCAATTTCGAAGAATTATGGTCAGTGATCAGAATTGTATGTGCATGTACAGAAGATCATCATGACTTGCTGACATCATTGAAAACTGTTGACTGCTTCTCTCTTGTAGGAAACTATCTTGTGTTTTATTATTTTTATTTCATACACATTAGGAATGTGTGCTAACTGGTATACGAAATAGATCTCACGATTATTGACGCGGAAATTCTTTTACAGAGGACGGCGGATTTTACGAATACTATGGTTACCCTGTATAGAGGTATACATATGCGACGCTGATTGGTGATTGCGTGAGAACAAAGACCCTTTGGAGGGTTGGGGATCGTTTTAGGGTGAAGTGTTGAAATATGGGGTCTCTATACATAGCCCCATGTGTTTTTTAAATAAAGCATGGGAATGAATAGACCCTATATTTCGACACTTCACCCCAAAGGATTTAGAGAGAATGAAGTTGTTGAGTGGTAGACAAGATATGCTATGTAAGTGTTCAATTTCTTGATTCCGGCAAAATTTCCAGCTTTCCCTGTATCTTGCTACCAAGATAACATGGAAAAGGCCTTTCTATATTCAGCACCCCTCCTCCCACAATTCATCCCCTAACCCGGAGGATCATATATGCACATGTACTTACTTATGGCTGCCCTGAGAGGAGGATGTACGGATATTCTTGATCTGCCCGGATGATCTGCTCAAAATTACTTAAACTACACCAGAATAGTACACCGTTGCAGACAGTTTAGCTAACATTCACACTGTACCTTGTTCATAGACTGAATAACGAACGATACTCAGTCATAGTTACGTCGGCCTAGTTTATGTTTTCTTCTAAATACAGCACTCGTTCACGGAATAGTATTGCTGTAAATATATTGACTAAAGAAACGAGTCCCCATATATGTGAGAAGGCTGTAATGTGTATGTTGATACACGTAAATATAGGTCAGACCAAACGAGCACCTATCATATATCCCACAAAAATCAATTATAATTTATTCTCCATTTCCTAGAATCTACCATTTATTATCAGCAATAGAAACATACAGGTACATATAAATGTATGAATGAATTTTATTCACCAATACTTTATGGCTATAATAACATGTAGGCTGACAAAATAATGGCGGGAATAAAGCCCCAGGGGGCTTGTTCTATCCCATTTAGAAAATATATGTATAATATATAAGTATCTGAATATAGGGGGAGTGCGAAAGGTGAATACATTTTTTTTTTAAAAACTTAAAAACTTTGGGCATACAATCTAGGAATTATCAACGAGAAACAGGTAAAACTTCGAGTAAACAAGATTTAAGTTTAGACCTGAATAGTGATGAAGATTTTATGGTTTTGAGAACTGAGGGTAACTTGTTTCATTTCCGTGGCCCCGTGACTCCAATTGTATAATACGAAACATTAGAGGAACAGAAAGGTCTATGTAAATTTACTTCTTGGTTCCTTGTGGGATAGCAGTGTACTTCAGACAGTTTTGTAAAATAGTTACGGAAACGAACCGGCATACATGTAGTTTCAGGGTGATACAACAGTTTTTGAACCAGGGTTAAACAGGAATATAGATTCAGATTGGGCAGAGGGATGATTTTTAGATGAGCGAATAGTGGTTGAGTATGCTTGCGTTTCTGCGATAGAGTAATAACTCTGAGGACTCGCTTCTGGAGCAATATTAACGGTTTCATTTATATAATGACACCGATTGCCTATATTAATTTACAATGCTGCATAAATGTTCGCCTGAAACGATTTCACGTCAAATTCTCTATGACGCTCTAATTGTAATCCATTTCAGTAGTAGACGAGTCCTGATGGAAGTGGACCAATCAGAATCGAGAACGAAAGTAGGTCAAGTATGACGCGTTTGACGTCATTCTGTGACGTAATTAGAGCGTGGTTCTAAGAAACCGGAAAAACCGGTTTTAAGAAACCGGTTAAACCGGTTTAACCGGTCCTAAGAAACCGGAAAACCGGTTTTATGACGTAATTAGGGTGTGGTTGTAAGAAACCGGAAAAACCGGTTTTAAGAAACCGGTAAAACCGGTTTAACCGGTCCTAAGAAACCGGAAAAACCGGTTTTATGACGTAATTAGGGCGTGGTTGTAAGAAACCGGAAAAACCGGTTTTAAGAAACCGGTAAAACCGGTTTAACTGGTCGTAAGAAACCGGAAAAACCGGTTTTGTGACGTAACTAGGGTGTGGTTGTAAGAAACCGGAAAACCCGGTTTTAAGAAACCGGTAAAACCGGTTTAACTGGTCGTAAGAAACCGGGAAAACCGGTTTAACCGGTTGTAAGAAACCGGTCAAACCGGTTTAACCTGTCGTAAGAAACCGGTTTAAATTATTTAGGGCGTGGTTGTAAGAAACCGGTCAAACCGGTTTAACTGGTCGTAAGAAACTGGTCAAACCGGTTTAACCGGTTTTTTGACGTAATTAGGGCGGTATGGTGTCTATTTTTAGCAGTAATGTCTATTTTTAGCTGTTCCTTTGTTAGCTAACAATAAAAACAGCACGTGACAACATTGAGTTGATGGGCCACGAAATCCGAAGGGGGAAGCGGCCTTTAAATTACAATTTCAATCAATCAAAAAAGTTCAGTGGTCATATGCCTCTCACGCACGAAGGTGCGTTTTTACGTATTGGGTCGATCTCCTGTCTCGGTATATAATGGATGACGAGAAAACATTTGACGAAGGTAAGAACAAGCGGCTCGTTTCTTAAAAGATCTATTGGTCGAATCATAGCGTATGTTGAGAGAAGGTCTTTCATATACTATAGACTGACACAACCCAATGTATTAGAGCAAATGCCGTATATAGGTAACTGACCGTACGGGTTAAAACCGTGTACATCGTATTGCCACAGTCTACCGAACATCTATTGCCCTTGTCCGTGTGCCACGGTCCATTACACTTTAGCGATCTCCTTTGATACGTGCCGGTGCACACTGAAACGACATTCTTTCTTGGATTTTCCTAGTCTAAAACAGTTGGATAATCTAGGTTTATTATTTATTCGGCCTTTGATATATATATGGGAGAATTTCTATTAAAGACTGTACGGTTGTACATACCGCCGGTATATTTTAATACATGTATACATGGGAAAACGGTCAACTCTCGTTACCTCAATTATTTAAGAACTCTACAAAATTAAAAGGTATGGGAGATTAAAAGCTACAAGTTAAATCTTGTCTTATACTACTACAGATACTACACATATTTCATTGGATAGACGGTGGCTGAAAGAAAGAAAAACACAACTACGGTTGTTAAAGTTTAAAGTATATATTTATTCATACAAATTAATTTAGTAATACCAGTTTCAAAACGGAAATACAAACTGAGAAATCTTAGTTCCCAAACGTCAATTTCATTTCCATAACCCTGTGAACGAGCTGATGTTATATCGATAACGAATGCAACGGCACACCCTGGTGGCGAAATCAACTAATCGAAGGATTTGACCGGTTGTCTTGTGTACTCGCGCGGTAAAAGTCTGTTTATCAAGAATTTGCGCATTTCAACGGCAGACTCTTCTGCTTCATCGTCTGATAAGTCGTCTTCCTCACGCATCCGTTTCTTTGTCGCCATTACTTTCTGATGAATCGGGTGCTTCCGTAGTTCTCTCCATAACCTTAAATTATAGACGTAGATATTTCGGAACCTTGTCTGTATTCTGGGTAAAAGCTTGTCATATGCCATCTGATGAGCAGTTGGTTCATCCGTTCCCTCTTCTTCGTAAACTTCCGCAATGTCGTTTATATCGGATTCATGATCATCAATCGCTTTAGCCATGAAGAGATCCCACAAACACACGTCATTCTCGACATCATTGTTATCACCATCATCAACATCATCATCATCATCATCATCATCATCATCATCATTCGTAACTTCTCCGTCTCCGGTGTTGGTGGTGGTGTGTGGTGTTGATGGTGGGAGCTCCTATGTGGCAGAGCTCTATGTGTGCGTGTGTGTGTGTGTGTGTGTGTGTGTGGTGTGTGTGTGTGAGGGTGTGTGTGTGTGTGTGTGTGTGGTGTGTGGTGTTGGTGTTGGTGTGTGGTGGTGGTGGTGTGTGTGTGGTGTTGGTGGTGTGTGGTGTTGGTGGTGGGAACCCCTATGTGGCAGAGCTCTGTGTGCGTGTGTGTGTGTGTGTGTGTGTGTGTGTGTGTGGTGTGTGTGTGTGTGTGTGTGTGTGTGTGTGTGTGTGTGTGGTCATATAAGGTCGTTTGTACAGTATTAGCCTCAGTCCGTATTCGACCTCTGACCGGGAACCATGTCGAGTTCATGTCCGTTCTGTCAGAAGACATTCTCTCGTCGCGATAGTATGGTCAGACATATGCGTCTAATGCATGGTGATCAAAATGATATCGACGCTACTGACGCCGATGCTGATGATTATGATGATGACGACTATGATGGGAATGATGAAGGTAATTGTGACGACGATAATGATGACGGAGAAGTTACGAATGATGATGATGATGATGATGATGATGATGTTGATGATGGTGATAACAATGATGTCGAGAATGACGTGTGTTTGTGGGATCTCTTCATGGCTAAAGCGATTGATGATCATGAATCCGATATAAACGACATTGCGGAAGTTTACGAAGAAGAGGGAATGGATGAACCAACTGCTCATCAGATGGCATATGACAAGCTTTTACCCAGAATACAGACAAGGTTCCGAAATATCTACGTCTATAATTTAAGGTTATGGAGAGAACTACGGAAGCACCCGATTCATCAGAAAGTAATGGCGACAAAGAAACGGATGCGTGAGGAAGACGACTTATCAGACGATGAAGCAGAAGAGTCTGCCGTTGAGATGCGCAAATTCTTGATAAACAGACTTTTACCGCGCGAGTACACAAGACAACCGGTCAAATCCTTCGATTAGTTGATTTCGCCACCAGGGTGTGCCGTTGCATTCGTTATCGATATAACATCAGCTCGTTCACAGGGTTATGGAAATGAAATTGACGTTTGGGAACTAAGATTTCTCAGTTTGTATTTCCGTTTTGAAACTGGTATTACTAAATTAATTTGTATGAATAAATATATACTTTAAACTTTAACAACCGTAGTTGTGTTTTTCTTTCTTTCAGCCACCGTCTATCCAATGAAATATGTGTAGTATCTGTAGTAGTATAAGACAAGATTTAACTTGTAGCTTTTAATCTCCCATACCTTTTAATTTTGTAGAGTTCTTAAATAATTGAGGTAACGAGAGTTGACCGTTTTCCCATGTATACATGTATTAAAATATACCGGCGGTATGTACAACCGTACAGCCTTTAATAGAAATTCTCCCATATATATATCAAAGGCCGAATAAATAATAAACCTAGATTATCCAACTGTTTTAGACTAGGAAAATCCAAGAAAGAATGTCGTTTCAGTGTGCACCGGCACGTATCAAAGGAGATCGCTAAAGTGTAATGGACCGTGGCACACGGACAAGGGCAATATATGTTCGGTAGACTGTGACAATGCGATGTACACGGTTTTAACCCGTACGGTCAGTTACCTATATACGGCATTTGCTCTAATACATTGGGTTGTGTCAGTCTATAGTATATGAAAGACCTTCTCTCAACATACGCTATGATTCGACCAATAGATCTTTTAAGAAACGAGCCGCTTGTTCTTACCTTCGTCAAATGTTTTCTCGTCATTCATTATATACCGAGACAGGAGATCGACCCAATACGTAAAAACGCACCTTCGTGCGTGAGAGGCATATGACCACTGAACTTTTTTGATTGATTGAAATTGTAATTTAAAGGCCGCTTCCCCCTTCGGATTTCGTGGCCCATCAACTCAATGTTGTCACGTGCTGTTTTTATTGTTAGCTAACAAAGGAACAGCTAAAAATAGACATTACTGCTAAAAATAGACACCATACCGCCCTAATTACGTCAAAAAACCGGTTAAACCGGTTTGACCAGTTTCTTACGACCAGTTAAACCGGTTTGACCGGTTTCTTACAACCGCGCCCTAGATAATTTAAACCGGTTTCTTACGACAGGTTAAACCGGTTTGACCGGTTTCTTACAACCGGTTAAACCGGTTTTCCCGGTTTCTTACGACCAGTTAAACCGGTTTTACCGGTTTCTTAAAACCGGTTTTTCCGGTTTCTTACAACCACACCCTAGTTACGTCACAAAACCGGTTTTCCGGTTTCTTACGACCAGTTAAACCGGTTTTACCGGTTTCTTAAAACCGGGTTTTCCGGTTTCTTACAACCACGCCCTAATTACGTCATAAAACCGGTTTTTCCGGTTTCTTAGGACCGGTTAAACCGGTTTTACCGGTTTCTTAAAACCGGTTTTTCCGGTTTCTTACAACCACACCCTAATTACGTCATAAAACCGGTTTTTCCGGTTTCTTAGGACCGGTTAAACCGGTTTAACCGGTTTCTTAAAACCGGTTTTTCCGGTTTCTTACAACCACGCTCTAATTACGTCACAGAATGACGTCAAACGCGTCATACTTGACCTACTTTCGTTCTCGATTCTGATTGGTCCACTTCCATCAGGACTCGTCTACTACTCATTTCTTTTGATTCTATCTTTCCTCTTTCTTTGAACTACTGTATCAGACCAGCGTCATCTATAATGTAGCGATTATAGCTTCGCTTAAGCTTGCGTGAAGTCCAAACACGGCCGATCTATGTCAGGCAGGAATCAACATATGAAGAAGACAAGGTATCGGAAATTAAACTGCAAACCATTAAGCTCCAAAGCATGGAACTACCCTCTCATACTCATATATCGACCCTATAGCGAAGATCTCCATAACCTATAATAAAAGGAACTCAAGGAGGTGACTATTATCGTAAAGTATATGGGACTTTCCCAGTGGGTATGTATTTGACTTAATAATATTAATTTGGGTCAGATTTTGTGTGCAACAAGAAAATGTTCAAAAATGCTTAGCCTCCCATATACCAAAGACAAATCCATATGGCAACAGTGGAATCTGTGAAGGTCCATTGCATGCCTAAATACAGTGGCTGATACAATTCATGAATGATGAATACATTGACAAAATTCAGCTCTTTAGACATATGCTACATCATTATAACTAGTCATTTGATTGGTTAACCTATCGTCAAATGTTTTTATATCCTAAATGAGTTTTTCTTGGCGGTGTTATGAGATGTTTTATCCGAGATAGAATTTTCAGTGATTCTTGTGGTCATATCTGTATATGACTAATTATGAGGAGGTTGATTTTCGACATATTATTTGTTATGATGTATTGCTGTCGGGCTACCTAAAGTACTCACATTAACTCCCAGAGTTAGTCTCTTTCTCGGCTTCTCTACTGGATCACCTGAACGTGCTCGTATATGCGGCTTCAGTGTTCAGAGGTGTACAGCTCCTCTACAACAGCTTTATTTTAGCACGTGCGCCATCAAACCTAGATATCAAAATGTGGACCATTACAGTAATGGCGGAACCAGAGGGGAGCATTAATTTCAGCAGAAACAAAATAGTAACAATTAGATCTAGATCAAGTATACAGTTTTCATAGCTTTTCCGAGAGATTGACGAAATGTGATAAAAACTATCAGAATACAGCGTTTTGCATCTGGAAACTCAACCAGTTTCTACGAGGTACTCGACATAAGTCTTATTAAGTTCTGATGAACGCTGAACCAATCCGGTTCTAGATCTACTTTTTAGTAGAGTTTACCCCACATTCGCAATGATGTCTTATTTGTAACATGTGAGGCAATATAGATATTGGAATTTTATGAAATGTGTTTGGCCTCCTTGGCCCCGAAAAGTACAGTTTGAGATAATCATGCCAGCGGCCAGTACATGAGCTTGATCGCTTCTCTCTTGTGAGAAATTAGCTAGTGTTATGTCTACTTGGATTTTGGTGATAATATTGTCTTATGACAAAAGGTTTTTCGAATCTGGACGCGGAAATTCTTCATGGACGATGACTGGCTACTGAATGTCGGACCTGAAGCTTGTATGTATATGGATATACCATCCCTATTTACTTTTATGCATTTGCCCTTTGATCTGCGTATTAACTTGCAAACTTAACTTCCAAAATTACGGTACCTTTCTTGAGCTTTGTAGACAGTACGGTGTCCTACCGACCTACACAACTGACACCAGCCTATCATATTACATATTTTCGTACATGTAGACCATAGCCTATTCACACACCTTCACAATGATATCTTAATTTCAATATCTGTTGGATAAGATGTTGGTACAGCTTTGATATGGTGACCCTACCCCCTCGTTGCCGTGTTTATTCAGAATTAATTTGATATATGAACAATCGTGAAAAGAAATTGTTGAAGGCAGATGATGACATTATTTCGTCAAAATCTGGTACAAGGTCGGTGGAGAATCAATATGTGTTAGTTTTTAATATTTGTATCTTCCCAAGTGTAAACAGCTGAAAAAAGGGAACACATACTCTAATTTTCGTTTTAATATCAAGGTGGTGATCTACTGACCTATATATGGGACTAGATTTGACCAATCAAAACATTCTTTCAGGTGGTAGCCATTTCACATTCTTTCAAAGTGATACCTTACATATAACATATATAGCAAACGACAGGTTCATTGTTTTATTCGCAAACTAGCCTGAAACAACAGTAAGGGTGTACCATTAGCAGATTTAGAACAATTAATTGAACTCGGCGTTTTGATTTGCATTCAACGATGAAGCTCAGTAGTCGAGATATGATCGCCTTTAGATATGATCGCCCGACAAGGTGTCACCCCCTTACGCAGTCAGTATTTGGATTCATTATATCACACACTAAAGCTCAGTGAAACCAGTGTAACAGTTGTTTGATTTATTTTGTTATTAAAGACACATATGAGGTTATTATTGGGTAGGGAAGGTTATAGGGCGAAGTAATCTCCGCGCTGAGGTTCCAATTACGGGCAGTGTAAGAAGCTACAATGTGAGTCGTTCAGCTGATATCCGCTGTTCGGAGTTTGTTTAGGGTAGACGCCACTATTAATTGTGTATAAAAGATGAAATACCACAGAAAACAGGGCATTCGTTGATTGGCTGTTATTCACCCTTGGAAGGAATGGTTGGTATCATATATATTTATTGTCCTCCGCCACGAAGTGATGGGAGGACTTGGAAATGCTAGCCGTCCGTCCGTCCTTCCGTCCCTCCGTCCTTCCGTCCGTCCTTCCGTCCCTCCGTCCTTCCGTCCGTCCGTCCGTCCCACATCTTGTGAACGCGATATCTTGAGAACAATTTGACCAATCGACTTCAAACTTGAGAAGGTGCTTCACATCAGTTAGACGGCCATTGGTATTGATTTTCAATGAGGTACGTAATCCAAGATGGCCGCCATCAACCATATTGGATTCTGTCCGTCCCACATCTTGTGAACGCGATATCTCGAGAACAATTCTACCAATGAACTTCAAACTTGGGAAGGTTCTTCACATCAGTCAGACGGCCATTGATATTGATTTTCACGGAGGTACGTAATCCAGGATGGCTATTGAATTCTGTCCGTCCCACATCTTGTGAACGCGATATCTCGAGAACAATTCAACCAATCGACTTCAAACTTGAGAAGGTGCTTCACATCAGTTAGACGGCCATTGGTATTGATTTTCACTGAGGTGCGTAATCCAAGATTGCTGCCATTGACCATATTGGATTCCATCCGTCCCAGATCTTGTGAACACGATATCTCGAGAACAATTCAATCAATCGACTTCAAAACTTGGGAAGGTTCTTCACGTCAGTCAGACGGCCATTGGTATTGATTTTCACTGAGGTACGTAATCCAAGATGGCTGTCATTGACCATATTGTATTCTGTCCGTCACACATTTTGTGAACGCGATATCTCGAGAACAATTCGACCAATTGACTTCAACTTGAGAATGAGGCTTCGCATCAGTTTGACGGCCATTGGTATTGATTTTCAATGAGGTACGTAATCCAAGATGGCCGCCATCAACCATATTGGATTCTGTCCGTCCCACATCTTGTGAACGCGATATCTCGAGAACAATTCTACCAATGAACTTCAAACTTGGGAAGGTTCTTCACATCAGTCAGACGGCCATTGATATTGATTTTCACGGAGGTACGTAATCCAAGATGGCTATTGAATTCTGTCCGTCCCACATCTTGTGAACGCGATATCTCGAGAACAAATCGACCAATCAACTTCAAACTTGGGAAGGTTTTTCACATCAGTTAGACAACCATTGGTATTGATTTTCATTGAGGTACGTAATCCAAAATGGCTGCCATTGACCATATTGGATTCTGTCCATCCCACATTTTGTGAACGCGATATCTCGAGAACAGTTCGACCCTTTGACTTCAAACTTGAGAAGGTGCTTCACATCAGTTAGACAGCCATTGGTATTGATTTTCACTGAGGTAGTATGTAATTCAAGATGGTTGCCATTGACCATCTTGGATTTCGTCCATCCTGCATCTTGTGAACATGATATTTTAAAAACGACTCAACCAATCGACTTCAAACTTGAGAAGGGTCTTCACATCAGTTAGATGGCCATTGGTATTGATTTTCACTGAGGTACGTAATCCAAGATGGCTGCCATTGACCATCGTGGATTCCGTCCATCCCGCATCTTGTGAATGTGGTATCGTGAGAACAATTTGTCCGATTGACTTCAAACTTGAGAAGGTGCTTCACATCAGTTAGTATAGTAGAGGTAGCATGTAATCCAAGATGGCTGACATTGACCATGTTGGATTTCACTCACCCATATTGTACCCATCTGTGTTATGAACGCGATATCTTGATCTATTCCACCCATCGATTTTTTAACCTCACCATCCACAAATCCATATACAACTACAGACTTACATTCCAGTGTTACACTACCCATTACTGCTCCCCAAACCTCCTCAAATTGTCTTAACAATTCCAGATAAACGTCTCTTTCCACATACACCTATCCACTTCCATGTTATATTTAAGGAGATATAGGAAGCGTATATGCTGTATGCTCTCAAACAGGCTATTTGGCGGAGGACCTGCTAGCTACTCAGCTTGTTCTTTCTGGATTATTTGACAAATGAAAAATATACAAAAAAGCTAAAACAGTGTCTGCAGGCAGCAACATTGCGACAGCTTTTTTTCGGATAAGCCCATGAGGGTTTGGGACATTTTCAGTTTCTGCGGGGTGGTTGTCTCTCATGGCGGCCGTTTCGAAAACGAGCCCCTCATCATATGTTTTAATTTCCCATAAATTCGACAGAACTAATCAGTCTTTCCAGCAAGGTAGGTCATTTGTTGCAACGAAATATTGGGAATTGGGTTTCCTGGAGATGTGCCAGTCACATTTACTACATAAAAAGTAAGAACATTTAATGATAGCGTCCAACCTATATCTGTAATCAACTTCACGACAGTGGACATAACTCTTTCTGGAATATTGTAAAGGAAGATAACTCTTCTTTCTTAATTCATTTATTCTCATATTAATATCATAAATTCTCTATTAGAAAGGTATTTCTCTCGAACCTGTCCAGAAAGAGATAAATTCCTGCTAATGTTTTTTTTAGATATGTTCCCTCGGCATGAATGAAGACTTGTTGACAATGCTAAAACTGGAGGATTTCCACATATCCGACACGACCGGTTTTCTTCTGGAGAATTCTTTGGTATATTTACTTTTTATTCTGGGAATAGTGCTTTCTGAAGGTGATCTGAAAAACACTCAGTACCTTAATGAAGGAACCGATTATTTATGGATGCTTTCACCTGGGATATAATGAAACGGGTGTTTGATAAGAATTAAAACGATTGTTATCCCTTGTGTTATTCTTGCTACAATAAAATACTCGATTCTTTCATTTCAAATAAATTTGAAACGAACTACAAATTCTATATAATATCAGCCTACTACATACAAAATTTGATGAAGCACAGGTAAATAATGTATTTTCGAATGTCCATCGGCTTGGCGAATGAGCTTAAATGTGTATACGGTATCTGTTTCTTTCACGTTTTCTTAGTTTCTAGACTAACTGCAGGGCTTTATGCTCAAACGTTCTTCTTACTACTGTTTTGTTTCTACATGCAATATGTTATGTCCACAGACCAAATTACCAGAATATTTCAAAGTTTGGAATGACTTGGCCTCCCAGATACCAGAACTAGTGGCAACACATCGATTGAGAGATGAAGTGAACCAGGTGAAGCAATATTTCAAGGTTTCATTATGCAAAATTTTCAGACTTGATGACAAGTGTGAACTACTCCAAATGTGCTTGCGATAGGTCCATTATACTTGCGCAAAATAGATGCCCATTTTCAGTAAACACGTCTCCTGAAAAAGTAAAACGCCGTCCCTTGGAACCCGCCTTTCGGCCATTCTAAGGGACCTGTATATAAGAGTTAACTTTCGTTGGATAAGAGATATGGTCAAACAAGAGACGGCAGTGCAGATAAGACACACTTTAGATGATAACGGAAAGAGCCCGAGAATCCTTTGTCTGGGACGGCAATGATTACAACACATATAAGGGAAGTGGGAAGAGGTGCCGACATACTGACAGAGCCACATGACTTCACAGTAGTTATAGTCTTCTGGTTAACCTATTCTAAAGCGCCTACCAAGAATCTAACGATTCGTGATATGTGTTGTATCTCAGGTACCATTTTATTGTACCTGTTCATGTGGCAACTTGGATGACATGACCACACGGTCCCTAGCACCTAGCATTTGGAAGCTGATTTTCTTTCTGTCTAAAACTTGCCAAATTATATTTCTCTTAAAATATATATACTGAAATATCAGCCTCGAAAAAATTGCGGTCTTTAGTTGAATAAAATGGATTGATAATTGATAAAATATGCTTCCTAGCCTAATTCAGTATTTTCAGGCACTTATAGGGAGGATTTTTCAATTGTAAAAAACAAATGACACATCAAAGTGAAACCAAAACCATTATTGGTTCTTTCAAATAGACTACTTAATAGATTGTGTGAAAATATAATTTTGGTTTGAGGTCATATTTTTGTACAAGTGAAAATTCTACTAATAAGTCTAAAACATATTAAAATACGCAAGGGAGTATATTTTGATAAATCATATCTCCATTTCTATGCAGTTATAGATGAGAACTTTTTCGATGCTGATATTTCAGTATATAAACTTCAAGAAAAATACGGTTTGGTAGGTTTTGGATCAAAAAAAAAATCTGCTGCATTATTATCACACACACACATGAGTCTTTTGTATGTGAATGTAACATGTTTTAGCATAATAAAAAGTCATCCTGTCATCATAGACAACCTGAACAGCAAGCTAGATCCGCGATATATCTTAGATACCGCCAAGTATTATATCGCCGAACAAACCATTACTCAAGTGTGGAAGGCAGTCTGGCCATATACCTCATGAGACTACGGCATTTTCAAATGAGGTTATACTGTCAGAGCAATCACCATGGACTTTCTGCATCAGAGTTGGAGCAGCGACTTAAGCCTTGTGATCTTTTAAGATATATATCGGAGATCTAGCCGGATTTTTAGGTTGTTCATGGAGACTCGTTTGGAACCTAAGCATAATTTTATATGCTACAATGGCAAAAACTTTTGTTTATGAATCTGAAAATGCGAGAGACCTATATATAAATCATACTTATTATGTCCATTTTGTTTCAATTTTATTCCATTATCCTTCCAAGATGACCATTTTGGATCACGGTAATCTAGAGGGATACCGACAAAAACGACTGGCGTTCCTTCAATTGTCCTTCATCGGATCTGGCTACATCTGGCAGGAGGGAGATGCCGGAGTTCCTGAGGTAGAAGAAATATTCGCAAGAATCACATAAATAAATTAATTCCGTCCTCAATATGTACTAACGTGAGAATTGAGAGTAAAATATCGTCTGGGTAGACTGGGTAGAGGTATCCGTCACTCCATTGGCCTACCCTCTATACCGAACAATAACAGGCTGATATTCTCGAATATGGACTGACATTTGCCATGCCCTCTCAACCTAAGAAAATCGAGTCTTCTTAATACGTCATCTATTCATTTGGCTTTACCGCTTCCAGTAGGTCCAGCCACATTAATCGTAAATGGATCGTGCAGGGGATTATATGGTATACATGTTTTTCCAGCTAAGTCGAAATCAGATCTCATTTATGAATAAAAGTGAATTGTGTATATTCAGTGGAATTTTACATGTATATATTATCTATTAGAAAAACATTAATGTTCTGTATTTACAATGTGACCAGTACAGTGTGTATTATACTATACAATGAATTTGAATTATTTTCTTCATTTTGTTTAGCATATTTCTTTTTGTTGTATAGTACACGACTGCTATGACTAGTTGTATAGAATGATCATTGTTTTAGTCATTAAGATGTCTCCATGTTTCTTAAACTTGACGTGATCAAATGTGATGTCGATTCTTTACAAATAGTCACCTGATCAAATATGGCGGCTGTACATATGAATCTGATTGGTCGAATTTCTCGCTTCCTGCACTCTGATCATGACCCCCAAACCGGTTTTATAACTCTCCTCATCCTCCTGCTATTGTTTCTCGCCCTACCCATCCTCTGCCTCTTGTAGCACTTGCTAGATCCTGTGTAAAATATGACGATTTTAAATCGTCACAAAACAGTATTGATGAAACTTATAAAACAGGGCTATATCACCAAGCGCCTCCACTCAATGTTTCTCAAATTTGGAAATATACATCTCCTGTTGATAGCAAAATACGAGGGTAGCGCGTAATATCAATGCTCAACCGGAGACCTGGGGCCATATTAAATCATGTACTTCAGGATCCTTCAAGTGTTCATATGAACAGTTACAATCAAAGCGTGACTGATAACGTCATTCTCTGGATAACGACTTTACGACGAAAATCTTATGGATTAAGAATACTGTTCAGCGATACGGATTTGACCTTTCTGAAACATCATGATGTCGGCATCATCGAAAACTCGACCGCCTCTCTCTTGAAGGAACCTAGCTATGATTATGTATACTATGATTGTTGTTGTTTTTTTAGTTTATTGCTAATGATATTATGTGAATTAGGTCTTTGGATTACGGGCGCGGAAATTCTTCAATGGACGACGAATGATTATGGAATGACGGACTAGATGCTTGTATCCTACTTCTACTCATGCTACTCCTCCTGATCCTGCTCCTCCTCATGTTGCTCCTCTTGATCCTCTTGCTACTCCTTCTACGTCTGCTTCTCCCCTTGTTTCTCTTGCTCTTGCTCCTGCCCCTGCTCTTGTTCCTCCTGCTTCTCCTGCTTTTGCCATTGCTTTTATTCCTCATGCATATTCCTTCGCCTCCTGCTCTTGCTTCTCCTCCTGCTCTTGCTCCTCCCCCTGCTCTTGTTCCTCCTCCTGCTCTTGCTCCTCCTCTCCTGCCATTGCTTTTATTCCTGGTACATATTCCTTCTCCTCCTCCTCTTGCTCCTCCTCTCCTGCCATTGCTTTTATTCCTGGTGCATATTCCTTCTCCTCCTGCTCTTGCTTCTCCTCCTGCTCCTCCCCCTGCTCTTGTTCCTCCTCCTGCTCTTGCTCCTCCCCCTGCTCTTGCTTCTCCTCCTGCTCTTGCTCCTCCTCCCCTGCCATTGCTTTTATTCCTGATGCATATTCCTTCTCCTCCTCCTCTTGCTCCTCCTCCCCTGCCATTGCTTTTATTCCTGGTGATTATTCCTTCTCCTCCTCCTCTTGCTCCTCCTCCCCTGCCATTGCTTTTATTCCTGATTCATATTCCTTCTCCTCCTCTTGCTCCTCCTCTCTTGCCATTGCTTTTATTCCTGGTGCATATTCCTTCTCCTCCTGCTCTTGCTTCTCCTCCTGCTCTTGCTCCTCCCCCTGCTCTTGTTCCTCCTCCTGCTCTTGCTCCTCCTCCCCTGCCATTGCTTTTATTCCTGGTGCATATTCCTTCTCCTCCTCCTCTTGCTCCTCCTCCCCTGCCATTGCTTTTATTCCTGATGCATATTCCTTCTCCTCCTCCTCTTGCTCCTCCTCTCCTGCCATTGCTTTTATTCCTGATGCATATTCCTTCTCCTCCTCCTCTTGCTCCTCCTCCCCTGCCATTGCTTTTATTCCTGGTGCATATTCCTTCTCCTCCTCCTCTTGCTCCTCCTTCCCTGCCATTGCTTTTATTCCTGATGCATATTCCTTCTCCTCCTCCTCTTGCTCCTCCTCTCCTGCCATTGCTTTTATTCCTGGTGCATATTCCTTTTCCTCCTGCTCTTGCTTCACCTCCTGCTCTTGCTCCTCCCCCTGCTCTTGTTCCTCCTCCTGCTCTTGCTCCTCCTCCCCTACCATTGCTTTTATTCATGGTGCATATTCCTTCTCCTCCTCCTCTTGCTCCTCCTCTCCTGCCATTGCTTTTATTCCTGGTGCATATTCCTTCTCCTCCTGCTCTTGCTTCTCTCCCTGCTCTTATTCCTCCTCCCTGCTCTTGCTCCTCCTCCATTACTTTTCCTGGTGCATATTCCTTCTCCTCCTCCTCTTGCTCCTCCTCTCCTGCCATTGCTTTTATTCCCTGGTGCATATTCTTCTCCTCCTCCTCTTGCTCCTCCTCTCCTGCCATTGCTTTTATTCCTGGTGCATATGATTCCTTCTCCTCCTCCTCTTGCTCCTCTCTCTGCATTCTTTATTCCTGTAGTGCATATTCCTCCTCCTCCTGCTCTTTGCTTCTCCTCCTGCTCTTGCTCCCTCCCCCTGCTCTTGTTCCTCCTCCTGCTCTTGCTCCCCCTCCCCTGCCATTGCTTTTATTCCTGATGCATATTCCTTCTCCTCCTCCTCTTGCTCCTCCTCTCCTGCCATTGCTTTTATTCCTGGTGCATATTCCTTCGACTCCTGCTCTTGCTTCTTCCTGTTCCTTTTACCTAATCCTGATCATGTCTTCTGAAGGTCTGTATTTCCACTAATACTAGGAAATGAAAGAGTAGACATGTGTATTATTCTGTGTTAATTTACATTATCCACACAGTCTATACCAGATACCTTGAGTATTCCGTGGTGGGGTGTGTCACGTGAATTGAATCTGAATCCTGTGGTTTGTCATGCATCCCTTGTGTTAGCGAATTGGAGAAGACTGGATCCGGAGATCACTGCTGCTGGTTCACGGATCGCTGCTGAACCGAAGGATATGTTCATATCCTGAAATGTAGTGCACTGTGAACATAATAAGATGAGAGATAAATGGATGGTAGTACAATCCATCTATTTCGTGGTAACGCAATGATACCAGCAGACAATATTTACAGGCTCACCAATCCACTTAACCATCTTGGTTTCTCTAAAACTATTTATGAAATTTTTGTTGTTTTCTTTTCCAACTTTCAGACCTCTGTCACTGGAGTAAGTATTCTTCTTACTTATTTTGTAACTTTAAACTAGGATACCTGTAGTTCTAAACTATTCAATCGTATAACGTGACTGAATAGACGTGGCGATGTTTTCAGGGGCCTGAGTAAAAAGGAATAGGCTTCCACCAGACGGAGGGTTATCGTCGCATCTCAAGTGAGAATAGGTTCTCTCTGACGATAACTCATGTGAACAATACTGATATACAAGTGGTCAAATCCTGTTAGGGTTTATAATAACATAGTATACTGAATGTATTCAATAAGTCAGTTTCATATTTTTGAAATCATGATTGTTAAATATTCATAATTCCTTTCCGTTCTTCAATATGTCTGTCAGGCCCCTAGTATCACACCCACCCTGCGACTTCATAGAGAATTATCAATTTATAATTCTTTATATATACATTTTCTTATACACAGCAATTTGGACTGGCTGTATCCTCTCCCTGGCGGCGAGAGTGCCAAATGGTTCTGTCTAATTACAGTCCAGATGGAGCAGGATTTTGTACCTGGTTTACAGGTCAGTGTGTGGTTACGTATTGTACCCTCAACATATTGCTATATGATGTATGATTAATCATTCACATTCCCTTATACCAGTGATGTCGCTCGTATGCCATTTATTTTGCAGCACATTGAATCTGGTGTTAATTGCATCTACCAAAATGACCAACAAGGGCTTCTGATCTGTCTCATGGGAATTCAACAAGTGATCTCCACATTAAAGAAGACCTTCAGTCAAATGCACGGTAAGTGAGTTTATTCCAAGGATGTAAGTTTTGCTTTACATGGTGCCTGTTTGGATTGCAAATTGAAGCCAGGGACCAATCTAGAAGAACATTTATTTTAGATATACATATAAAAGCCGGGGACAAATCTAGACTGTCTACAACTAATTTGTAGGTAATCCTCCATGGAAATGTACAACACAGTGTGTTCTTTCTTAATGACTTCCCCTTCTGTATATCGGTCCGGGTAAGGAGTGAGTGAGTGAGAAGAATTTAGAGTCGCTTTTTCGTATCTATAAATCGTCATTTGATATCTACTGAAATGTATGATACACTTTCATAGTTTCTTTGTTGATGTTTGACAACATTACCTACAATCTCGGCCACAATAGTTGGTGCATTGGTAACAAATTCGGAACTTTGACAGAACTGTCCATTTCTGACATATCAGATTGATTTTTGAGTATTTCTTTCGACAATTCGTGAATCTCAGAAGAATTACTTTTTTGTCTTGAGCTTTGGTCGACAGTCTACCTGTAACTCGACTACTGTACCATTTCTGATTACTATCATTAATCTTTTCAAAATCCTGGCAACGGAAGAGACAGTTTTCCACTGAGAAAGTGACGTTGGTAACCATCTCAAATTAAAAACTGTTTTCGACTACATCGTAGTCATTCATTCATTCATTCATTCATTCATTCATATGCTGGCATTCTGCCTCGGACGTCACTGTATGCTTGTCGCAAAGTTTTGTCTCCGATAAATCAAGAAATGGTTTCATTCTGTGGAAAGAGCAACTTCAAATCAATTTAGAAGAATTAGTGTCAACACCCCTCAACATAAATAAACGATCAGACTGCTCGAATATGTGTTATCTGGTGTTTGAATCCGGAGATTTAGGAGGCTGGGGGCCTTGCCTCAAAACATGTTTTTTTCCCCGAAATGTCTTCCGGGCACCCTAACGTCACAGACCCTGGCGAAAGGAGGATGCGAGTTCAGGCGGCTTGTACATAAGCCCAATGTTATCTGACATCGTTTCCGTCGACATCTCGTTACGGTCGGCCGCGTATTTACATTATATGGCAGCTATCTGATCGTTTCAGCATATTGTTATCAAGCTCGGATATTCTTCTCCAAAGTGAGATATGAGTGTTTAATCTCGACGTTTCATGTCATAAAGGTGTACAATCAACTGTAAACACGAGAGCCAGTTGCCAAAACAGATTCAAAATGCCTATCACAATACTGTTCTTCTGATAATTTGATTTTACCTCTCAACAAAATGCAAGTAGCTTGCGTTTCAGCAATGCATACGAGAGGAACGTCATTTTGCGTTTGGGCAACGTTTGGACACGAGTGTGCAAGATAGAAAATTAATTCACCTAAATGTCAGAGTCGCATGTTGGGGGATTTCCACAAAATCCATTTTGTAAAAACGTTCGCCGAGGAAACTCAGCATACCAAGGAATTTGGCTGACTACGAAGTGTTTGCAAGCATTTTCAAATTCGAAAATATTTCGATCGATAGGTATTTTGGCCAAGAAATCGCTTTTCTTTCGCGTTGACGTTCCCAGAAATTTTGCATAGATACATGATAGTTCATCTGAAATGGTAAACTATTCTAATTCCAATATATGTAGATTGTTGATTAAAGCTAAAACAAACAGGTAGTCCCTCGGAGATTCACGAATCGTCGACAGAAATATTCAAGTATCAATAAGATTCACCAGAACTACATTGTTCTGTCAAGTTTCGATTATTTTTATCCAATGCACCAACCATTGAGGACGAAACTGTAATATTGCAGAAAGGGTGAAACCAGAAGATTTCTACAATAAACTTCGACCATTCCTGACTGGGTAAGATAATTCGGTGTCCATATCAGCAGTTCATTTGTGGTCGAAATGATTTGCATTGTAGGCCTATAATCTATTTACTTCCTAAACTGACCTGTAACATAATTCCTCCAATTGCATTCACATGCAGTAGGCCTTTTACTCTTCTCGATATTCTGTCAGCTTACAATAATCAACATCTTGGGTCATATGACTTCTCGTCAGATTAGGCTTTCTCTTTCCAACTTTCATTGCATGTTATCTCGTACTGTGTCCGATATTATATCATGTTTCCCGTCTAAATTCCCGTTCCGTGCTCACTACCGCCTTACCAATATATAGTGGTGCCAGTCATTGCACAACAAAAATAAATTGCTGGATTTGTATGACTTTCCTTAAAAGTTGACTCTATCACCACGACTTAAGTCGGGCCGTAGTTGATCATAACATCCACTGCTTGAAAACATAAATAAATAAATAAATAAACGACAAAGAAATAATCAAATTCTTATATACATATTTTTATTATTTATTAAGAAGAAATCTGTGTAGCCTTCCCCTTGTTTGACATGGAAAAAATGACTCCATGAAATTCAAACTTAACATAAAATATCAAATTTCTCTCTTTTTCATGTGGTAAAATACTTTGCATTCATTGTTGTTTTAAGGTGGGGTGGAGAAGGTTCTGCTCTGCCCAATGGTCTGAAGTTTAACGGTGTTAAGGAGCAGCCAACGAAGGTTGGTCTAATATTGTTCATCAGTTAAAAATACTTGATTCTGTCCGTTTCTTGGAGAATATATTATTTCAGCATAACCAGAAATTCATGAACTTCTAGTATAACGTTAGTCAGCTTTTTTTCTAGAGAACAAAAGGGATATACATCCATGGACGCATTCTAATGCTGAAATATTTGCGCATGTGCACTGTACTAGATTGTAATACTAGCATTGCAACCTCTGAATAGTTGTTTTCCATTAAGACGTTGGTATAATTTACATGTCATGATGAGGAACCTTACTGGAGGTTTCTTACCTTGTGCACAGTCATGTAGTAGTAGAAGAAAATTGTTATGAATAATATGATATTCGGATAAACTCTTTTAGTGGTATTGATATGTTTCCTCGGATCTACAGTCTCCATCCAACCATGCCAGTCATATGAATCTGCTTCAAGGATATTGATCCATCCTGGAGTCACTTATTAATACTCACCCTCTAGAATTTGTCTTTGTACAGCTGAAACTATGCCTTATAGCTATGATAATGTGGTGCATTTCTCAAGGATTCCAAAAAAATATATGTGTTTACTGTAAATCCGTACGTTGTGTAGAATTAAAAAAAAAAAAAAAAAAAATGAGCCTTCTTTTTTAAATGACTATTTTCAAAAGAAGTATTCAACTTAACGTAGCTTACGTCATCATTTCCTATGGAAGACAACTCCAACAGAAATCTGTATCTCAGTTTTGTCAACTTTGGTCTAGTTCGTGTTCTATTGACATTTTGGAGATCTGTATACACCAAACTTGCTGTCCATTAGTAAAAACACCGTGTGCACGTTGGAGTGGTACTATAGCGGAGAATATGTCTTGTATGTAACGGTAATATGTGGTCTGTAGAAGAGAGAATTACAACACATATAAGGGAAGTGGGAAGAGGTGCCGACATACTGGCAGAGCCATATGACTTCACAGTATAGTCTTCCGGTTAACCTATTCTAAAGCACATACCAAGAATCTAACGATTCGTGATATGTGTTGTATCTCAGGTACGCTTTTATTGTACCTGTTCATGTGGCAACTTGAATGATATGACCACGGCCCCTAGCACCGGCATAAGCGGTATTAGATACAAATCTAGAGAGCTATGATGGAAATGCTCTGACAACTCGTATATTGGTAATTGGTGAGGTGTTTCGCTGTGACAACTCGTACACTGGGGATTGGTGAGCTGTATCGTCGCCGGATGAAAATGACGGCATTTAACACAAAAGACTAGTCTGTAAGGCCCGATGTCGACCCAGCATCAACTTCCCACAAATGCCAACATATATCAAAGATCAAAAGGTCTGTACAGGGGGCGGGCATAACCGACAACACTCAGATTAAAAGACTAAATAGTATATTTATGAGAGAAAAGACATATTTCCTGGTAGCTTGCCACCCCGTGGTCTAAATGATGTTTTATTAACTGGGGTGTCCAGTCTGAAAGGACCTCGAATGTTTAGATGGGTAAATGGCCCCAGAACAGGTGCGGTAGAAGTGCCAAAAATAAAATATTGCATGAACAAGAAATTGTTCAGTTGGCATGAAGTACAATTTTATATTGTATACTCAGAAAAGTTTCCAGGCACTGAGTCTCTTCATTCTCGAATAACAGGACCATGAAGTAGTGCATACGTGCAAGATCGCCAACTTTGAGGCAAAAACACCTCACATTTCTTTCTATAAACATATCAAGATACGATAACCAGAACCAGCTTGACCAAATGTGGTTGTGGTTATCGTTTATCTTCATGTGTTTACAGAGAATGATGAGACTCAGTGCCTTGAAATCGCCACCTGATTTTCATTCTCGAATGACAGCGCGGTGAAGTAGTGCATACGTGCAAGATCGCCAATTTTGAGGGAAAAACACGTCATATTTCTTTCTATAAACATATCAAGATAAACGATAACCAGAACCAGCTTGACCAAATCTGGTTGTGGTTATCGTTTATCTTCATGTGTTTACAGAGAACAATTGGAATTGTTTTCTCCTCAGAATCAACTGTTTTACACGAATGCACTACTTCACAGCCCTTTTACTCGAGAATTATGAGACTCAGTGCCTTGAAATTTTTCTGAGTATACAATATAATATTGTACTTCATGCCAATTAAAAAATGTATTGTTATGGAAGTATTTTATTTTGGTACTCTGTATTACACCTGAACTGGGGCCATTTACCTATCTAAAGATACAAGGTCCTTTGTGGGCTAAGTGTGATTGCTTATTTTTATATTTGACATCAGCCGGTCATCGTAAGTCTTCTTTTGATCGGACTTTGTGTATTACTTCAGCAAGCGTGTAGTTGAATTATATGTTGGTGACTTACGTGGAGCTGATGAATTATTTAGTTTTCAAGGAGTAGCGCCGCTCAGAGCTCTATTTTTCAGTCTTTAGATGCTTTCGTCGAAGTGTGCCACGAAACTAGTAAGTACTAACCATTTATCTGATCTCTGCGACACTCAAACTCCTACAAACAGTGATGAAACTCTCTGAACTATGGACTTGTGTTATTGGTGGTTGTACAAGATGAATCCATTTAGCTATTTTTCCTCATACATGATCTCATGAACATATCCACACATCCATATATCCTCTGCTGGCTGGTTTATGCCATTTGACATACACACACATTTATAATGGTGCTAGACCGGTTGGAAGTAAAAATTTATGGTAATGGCAACATCATATATGTTGGTAAGTTAAACGTTCCTAGATATCAATCCAATCGGTCAGGCAGATAGCCCAATCAATACATGGTATTTACCGAAAGTTTCTGTTGTCCTGGGTTGAGTGGGCTTTGTCACTGTAGTGATTGGTGCCTATCTCGTGATATTTTCAGATCAGAACGATTTTTTGTTGGCTATGAGGAGTTACATGCCACCTGATCACAGAGCCTTCATAGAGGCATTGGAACAGGGTCCTTCACTGAGACAGTACGGTGAGTGGTTGTTGTGCATACATCCGTGGTAGCTGTATAAAACGGTTCTGAAAGAGATCGAGGACGATGCATCTTACAGGCAATGTAGGGAGGATTTGGTGTAGAATATAACGGACAGCAAGAAGAGTCTGTGATTCTCCTGTTAGATAGTGGCTGGTCACAATCTGGAATGTTAGGGTGGTTTTCGCCTTAGATAATTGCTGACGACGAGATCATGAATTCGCGATCGCGCGATACGGTCTATAGTTTTGAGATATATACGTGACAAAATGCACAACACGGTCCTGTGCGGCATATCCAATGTCCACGATTTCAAGTGAAAGAAACTGATGAGTCAAAGGCTGAAAGTTTCTGCTTTTGCGAATTCAATCTCTGAATGTGATATAGTTCGAAGAACGTTACACAGATTTAATGTAATTTGAGATCTATGTTCTTCCAGAGATATATTCTGCTCAATATCCCTGAGAATTTACCAATTATCTCCAGTAATTAGTGTTGCCTATGCAGCGATGAATTGTGCATGAACATTTGCTAGAGTAAACCGTTCCTGTTCCTATCCAGTTGAAAAGTGTGTATAATATGAGTTCACGATTACATTTTGTAAAGTATTAAGATAGTACTGAATTATTTTCTAGTCAACTCGAGTGGCAGCCCCACATTGAGGAAGGAGTACGACGACTGTCTGGCCTCGCTAGTTGACTTTCGTAGTTACCATATCCAAGTGGTTACAAAGTGAGTGACACAAAAGGTCGACTAACATTTTGGCGTTAATTAAGGTTTCAGTGTACCTTTAGATTCCAGTTCAAGACGTTAAGATGTTCGACTCCTTATCAGTTTTTGTTCAATAAAATTGCAATAAATGAACTAGCCAAAACGAGTTTTATATTTTCTTAAAACTATTCAATCAGGGAATCAGAATTTAGTGCATAATTTGTTCTTTTGATTACTACAACTAAATTAGTTGAACGAAAATAGAGTGGTTTGTGTAAATTTAGCTTTCTAATAACTTCACTAATAATCTTCCTGGAATTAATTTTATGACAGTTCAATAATTCGAAAAAATGTGACCCTCTTCAACTAAATCACCGATATCTTTAGAACGTATGCAAACTTATCAATAATGATGCACTCTTAAGTTCCATATGCAGTCTTCGTCAAAATGGTTGGTGCATTGAGGAAAATTTAAAACCTTGACGGATAAAAACATTTCTGATGAATTGACTACTGTTTTCCTGTATATTCGTGAATTTAAGCATTAGCGCTGTTACACTACACATAATTTCCTATACAGTTCAGCATTGATCTGTTACCTATGTGCATTGGGACTCTTGTAGTGTGCCAACATAATTGCCCCCTTTCATTAAGCGAAACAAAATCTAGAGAATGTCAACCCAAATAATTATGTTTGTCTTTTCGACTTTAGCAACTGTTTCCGAACTCGTTGTGGTCAACACACCCCTCGTTTGTTTGTTGCCTTTATGCGCCGAACGGAACCGATCGACGTAAAACGTCATGTTATGGCTGCATAAAGATTTTGTACCTAAACAAGCTGTATATTGTCCGTTATTTCCACAAACGCAGCGCCCGTGTGTATTGGGCATATAGCGCGAATAGCGCCTCCAGAAGTGTCCTTGGACTTGAGTATCAGAATATAGGACAATCGTGTTAAAAAAACAAAACAATTGGATTTGATTGAAATTCAATGGTTGCGAGTTTAGCGTTCCTGTACTTCTTTTTTAATGAGCGCATATTTGTCATAAAGTGTTGTTAGAATCCAATCCATGATGTTTTGTTACACCAAATTTCTCCAGCACACCGTAGATGTATTCTGATACGGGTAGAAGCTCACAATATCTATGGGAGTGCTTTGCATCCTGCACATGCAATCGGTCAACTCCATTGGCAGGTCTTTCCTACACCTTCATCCTTCAAACTGTGAAACGCAAAACTTCCCGTCGCATTCGCGAAAAACAAATATAAGCTCACCAACAGCCACTGTATAAACCCACTGACTGTCTCTCTGAGTTCTTGTCTTGCTCATAATAGACGTCATTGGGGATTACATTAGGCTTTAATAGGATTCTTCACTAATCAGTACTAAATGTATGCTTGCAGCAGCTTGTGAGACGACGTAACGTCACCCGTGAGCAAATTAGGTGATAACAGATTTTTTAAATCCAGATCCCAGGGTTATAGGCTTCAAGATTTTAACCCCAAAGACCACTTGTTTAAAGAAATATGCAATACAGTGACGAAAAGCCCTATGAACCTGAGGCAATTGGGGAAAATGTTCTGAAACAACGGCACAATATCTTGTGGGTTTTTTCACGACTGAACCTTGTGACAAGCATACCACGGCGTTTGACGCCGCTAAGTGACGTTCTACGCAGAAACGCAACATGAAACCGTAAGGACAATGAAAACGAAGAGACGGAAAAAGTTCTTAAAGTCAAAGAGACAACCATTATCACTTGTTCAAGAGAAATATTTATAATTAGCATTGATGTCTCAAGGATTTTGCCAATATTAATGATAGGGCAATAGTGTTGCTCCACTACAAGGGTTCCAATGCAGGTAGATCACGAATCAGATCGCAACAAAATCAGAAATCCATGTAGATTCACGAAATCGCATGAAAATATTCAGATTCAATCCACTTCCCCTGAAATGTTTTGTTCATATGTCATTGGTTGAAATTATTCTCGATGCACCAACCATTTTGGCGCAGACTGTATATACAACGGTTTGTCTGAAAGAGGTGGTACGATAAGGCGGCATTTTGGCCTATACGTCGTGTGGTTGAAAAAAATAAAATAAAAATAAAATGTCCTAAAAATAATTGTTTTAATGTTACTACAAGAGAAGATATGTACACAATATGTCAAAGTTCTAGCTCGATTGCGTTATGATTATGGTTCTGGCATGAAATTTAAATTCGCAGCATAAGCTATTTCACGAAAAAGGGTCTAAATCAAGTCATTCAAAAACACATTTAGACACCAAAGATTCCTTGGATCAAAACACCATTTAACCTGGTTATGTGCGGTGGCATTATAACTCCACTGCTAGAAAACCTTGTTGGTCCAGAGGGTCCTTTGTGTCTAAATGTGTGATTGAATAACAAATTTAGATTTTTTGCTGCTGATTTCAACTTCATGTCAGAACTAGAATCATAACGCCATCGAGCTGAAACTTTCACATACATTTTCATATATTTACTCTTGCCGTTACATTAAAACACAGTTATTTTTAGGACATTTTATTTTCCGATTTCAACCGCACCATTATGAAAATGCTGCTTTATCGTACCATATCCTTTCATGACTTTACGTAAAATAGCATAGAAGTTATTTAAAGGCCAATCTAAAAAAATTTGGCAAAAGTTTAATGGAGAAAGCTATTTCCTTCAATTTATGACCGAACGTTTCTTCAACCAAGTTTAGCACTTATAACCCGATCTAAATGTACCAATATTTTTTTAAACGTTTGAAGAAAGTTAAATTATTTTATCAATTGATCACAATGTTTTAGATAAACATGCGTGAATCAATTTGCACGGCAAACCAACAGTCTTAAGTGGATATCTCTAGACGTCTGGTCGGACAGCTTTTTCAAAAGCTGATTTTCCGTATAAAGAAATAATTTTCCATGGTTTTTCTTTCATCAACCGATAGAGTGAATATTGTATTTTAGTATTTTGGAATTTTAGTTTTCGAAGGTTTGAAGCGTGTTACTGGAACCTTAAGTAAATACACTTGATAAGGCTCTCACACTTCTTAATACGGGCTCATTTGGGTTAACACCCTTGCTTTGAGAAAATTGGAAGTATCAACAATGAAACGTCAGCACCAGAGCAATAAAATAATTCATCAATAAAACAGCCTTGTGTCATATACGCCGACCATATAGGAAGACATGTCTATCAAATGAATTATAAGAGAAGCGTTTATAGGCTAATGCATTTAAAGATTGATGTATTTACCTGTTGTTGTTTTTTATTACAGGTATGTGATAGTGATGTCTAACAGAGTAGACAGAAATCAGACTTACGAAGGAGTATCCAAACAAGGTACTGGAGGATCAAGTGAGTAAATCTGGAACCAATACTGGTATAAATTAGGTTAACGTAACTTAACTGGATCTAATTTCTGCTTGACATACATAGATGGTTACAGTACAGATTAAATGACATTGATGAAAGAATTGGTGAACTTGCAATATACCTACTATCCTATCCGTTTCGGCTTATATCCTTAAATGGCGAGGGTAACAATAAACTGTTCTTCCGTCAAGTTCTCCACTCAACACTACAAAAATCGTGATAATGACACAATTAACATTGAATTATCATCACAATTCATAGACTGTTTAAACATGTGTTGTCTTTTCACAGGTGTATTACCTTTTCTGAAAGGATGTCGGGAAGCTACAGCAAGAAATTACATGGAAACAAAGTGAAATACGGACTCAACATGCTCAAACATTTCTTGGTGGACAAGGAACACCAAATCAGCAGTTATATTCCAGAATACGAGCGTCTAGTCCGTCATTCAATATTCAGCCGTCGCCCATTAACGATTTTCCACGTCCATAATCCAAAGACCTAATTCATATTACAGCATTAGCATCAGATTCAAAGAAAAACAATCATAGTATATATAAACATAGGCAAGTTTCCTGCAAGAGTTAACCGGTCAACAGTTTTCAATGATGCCGGATAGACATGTTCCAAAAATATAAAATCCATATCGCTGATCAGTATTCTTAATCCATAAGAGGGAACGTCTTGATGGACCAAATTGACAGACAGGGGACGATACAACCAGTGAATGTCATGTGAGGGAGCAAACATGCAATCTGGGTCAAAGATGATCCACAGCGTGACGAATGCTTTACAGGGATCATATTAGCTCAATCAAAGCACTGATTCACGCTCTGATATTGGAGATAGATGAGCGAGGGAGGAGGGGGGTATTATATGATATACATTCAAGCGTCTAGTCCGTCATCCAATATTCACCCGTCGTCCAGTATTCAGCGTGTATAATGCAAAGACCTAATTCACATCACATCACATCATTAGCACCAAATTCAAACAAAGCAATCATAGTATACATAAAAATGGGCTAGTTTCCCACAACAGTAACAGTTTAAAGCGGATGTTGAGTGAATGAGCAGCACGCAGCAATCATGTTCCTGATCATCCCAGTCTGGGAAATCACGACTGCATACTGATGGACGGGTACTATAATAAATACACATGTATTACAAAGGCTATCGAACTGGCGAAGGAGAGCGAATTTCCAACGTCGGATAGAACAGACTGGAGTTACTCACTCGGTATACATCTCGGAAAATCTTATTGAATACGGAAGAATGACGAACCGGACCGTAACATGCATCATGCATTAAACTGAACTCTTCAATACATATTTTCTATTTTAATTTAAAGAATGATTCTGAGCGCTGTGACATCCAAAAACTAATAATTCATAATGTGTATATTTCAGCAGACTGATGTAAATAAAATAAATTTTGCCTAAAAGTGTTTTCAGTGATTTATACAAATATATCGTCTATTGTTGCATATCGTTAGTTGTACAAAGACTTCGTTGATGTAGCCGGTTATCTGCACAATTTGTGGCATAATCCTGATCGTTAAGTAGCTTACACCAGTCTTGAGTAAAATGAGGTGGGAGGGAAATACCATTGAAGGAATTCAACACCATTTTCAAAGAAAGATGCAAATCACTATGCCTACAAAATCGTAGGGAGTATAATTCTATAACGCTTGTAATCAGACGAATGGTTCTGTTATGAAGAGATGGAATCGAATGTTGAAAACAATGTAAAGCAAGTACTTACGTAACTGTATATGGAGAATAAACGTTATTATTCAAGCAGTGAAGGGATATAATCATTCCTACTTCCGCAGTCCTAAAATGGCTGCCTCAGAGGTAAACGCCGGAGTATATCGTCGGTGATCAAGAAAGAATCCGTTAACTTAGAAACCTTTTCGAAATTAAATATTTACCGAATTGTATGTATGGAGGAGATATTTGAGCTATCTACATGTAATTGGGTAACCAGTTTATAATGTTACCCATGATATTGCATTAATACAAATTTCTCGGTCGCAAGACGGAGCAGAAGCGGTAAATAAATACACGACGTTAGCTTTCGATTGTTACAACCTTCGTTTGTGCCTTCAAAATAATGGATGGAGTCGTAAATAGATGGTGACTTGCACTTTATAATGCAGCCAAGCAGCTACCATAATTACCGCTTCAACAGATTCTATTTCACATAATTATGGGAAACCAATAACAAATAATTCGGTAATAAGTCCAGTTGTAGAAATTGTAATTTGATATCAAAGAGTTCAGGTGCCGAGAGTTACCGAATTCAATAGCGATAATTAAAGGAATATGAAAAAATAAAACAGGTATCAATTCGCCATCAAACTGCTAGACAGGTTCACTCGATTCTTTTTCATATATCTCTTTTTATATTTATTTTTAACGATATCAACTGAAATGTACTCTAAAATTTAAATAAAGCATTGTGTTGATGGGCCGCGAAATCCCGACAGGAAGCACCCCTAAAACTACAATTTCAAAAAATGCTAGACAGGTACGTTTGCCACCCAATTGTCCTGCCGTCCATTATCCGGGCGAAGGTAAAAGGATTATCACACTGGGACACGTACGACCAAATACACAGATTGAGGCTACCGAACTGGTGAATGATGGGGAATTTTCAACGTCGAGTAGAATAGATAGCCAGGTGATACTCACTCGGTATACACCTTGGAAAATGTTAATGAATTCCGAAGAATGGAAAACTGGACCGTACCGCATGCATCGTGGAATAAACTAAACTGTTCAATACAGGGTTTTTTCATAATTCAGAGAATGATTCTGAACGAGGTGCCATTCAAAAACTGTAAGAATTTATAATGTGTATATTTCAACAGGTTAATGTAAATATATAACATCAGTTTTGCCTAAAAATGTTTTCATTGATTTACACAAATATATCGTCTATTAGTGTATAGTGTTAGGTGTACAAAGCTTTCGTTGATGTAGACGGATATCAGCACGATTTATAATATAATCTTGATGGTGAAGTAGCCTACACCAGTGTTGAATGAAATGGCGGGGGGGGATACCAATGAAGCATTCAAGAAGGATGCAAATCACTATACTTACTATAATTTTGTAATCAGACGAAGGCTTCTGTTATGAAGAGATGGAATCGAATGCTGAAAACATGGGAAAGCAAGTAATAACGGACCAGTCTATGGAGAATAAACGTTATTACTTAAGTAGTGAAGGGACATAATCATTCATACTACCGCAGCACCACAATGGCTGCTTCAGAGGTAAACTCCGAAATATAATGTCAGTGATCAAGACCGAATCAGTAAAATTGAAAGCCTTTCCGAAAATAAATGTTTATTGAATTGTATGGAGGAGATATTTGAGCCACTGACTGCAGGATAGACCAATTTAAAACACTGCAAAATTGTACGTGTCTATTGCTGCAGGCATATCAGTCAATCTGGCCTTGATTGTGTGCAATTGTTGCCTTTTTCCCAATCATGCGTCGATTATCAAACCAGGATAGGGCATTGGCATTTGCAGTCACGCCCATTACATGCCTCACTGGAGTATTAGCTCCCAAGAGACCAATTGCAATTGTCATCTCCTGGTTTGATAATAGAGGTATGGTTGGACAAAACGTTGGCATTGGTCTCATCGAACAATGAAGGGCAGACTGACTGATAGACATGCAGCAATAGATAGATTGATCTATTGATTGCAGGATAGGCCAATTTAAAACAATGTCTTTTGCTGCACCTATGCATAAGTTCACCGATTGTTTCTCATTACAATCGCATATCTATCTTAAAAACTTTTACCCAATATTTAGGAAGGAACTTATTTTTGTTGCGGCGTTAAGTTCAGGATCGGATGACTTTTTTTATTGTTTGTGCCAGAATACTGTTGTTCTGCGAAGTTTTTATTCATGTTTTTAGTATTCTTTTTTTTCTCTTCTTTTAGAATCCATTTATTACTTATGTAATATCCTGTTTTGACTCGAGCGAGACAAAGCCATGCCATTCTATCATTTCCACCACCCAGTTGGTCATGAAAGTAGTAATCGCTGGACCGGTTTTAGTTGTGTTATCTACTAAAGAATCCGCGAATTTATTCCATCAATAAATAGTTCCTTTTCCTGGATAAGTCTTGTCAAAGTAACATACGGTCATTCAGTTTTCATTAATCGTTGAGTAAACCGCTTGCCAGAAGGAGGTTATTTCAATGACCCTAAATGTGGAACAATTTCATCTGCACATGGCTGGTTGAAGTTGGATGCAAACATATATCGCAGAATGGGAGGTGGGGATTGGAGCGATATGCAAGAGATGAGAAAAATTGACGACGTCTGGCGACTAAAGAGTAACCATATGACTCTACAGGAAAGCTTCCCTCGGCACCTGACATTCAGACCCGAGATTACGGTGGACTATTGGACGCAGCCCAGTATCCAAGACGCGTTTTTGTTGTAGCTGCTCATATGGAGACCATGAAGTATCCACACGGCACCTAGCACCGACTTAAGCGGAATTAGATACGCTAGCTCGGGAGCTGTGATGACAGTACACCCCGAAGATGTCAGGGGATGAGCATCGTGAACGTCTATGATGGAATAAACGCCTCCACGTGGGGTACACCTGGTAAATGCAAGACTACCCAGTAAAACTAACCTGTAATCCCCGACGTTGTATGGCTTAAATTTCCCACCAAAACAATAAACCTACATGTATTATCGAATGACATGTACAGAGTGTGGGCCTCGGGGACTAACAGTCCACCAGCAGAATCCCACCAGATACAGGTAAAAAATGGAGGGATATACCAGAGGTGGGAAATCATACCATTCTGAATCATACCAATTTCCAACCCAATAGCAAGCCCAGGTAGGAAGGACGTCTAAGAAAAATACATTTCTAAACCAATAGAAGCAACCATCTAAAAAAACCCCAAAACCCCAGCCCAATAAAAATGATAAATTATATGAAAAAGGTATCCGCAATAGGAAATCTGTGAATAAGAGGACATAGAGATATTGTACAACCGCAATAGCTTTCATTATTTATCATTCCACATATGCAAACAACCCTCAAGCGAGAATTTTGCTTTCAACACAGACCCTAACTCCAGCAATACATTGAGGATCAGGAGACATCTGCATTCTTGGTTCAGTATATCGATCTAAAGTGTAAACGAATACAATATGGTAGCATAATGATCAGTCGATAGAGGAGAAGTTGACTTCAACAGATACATATAATCATCCCTATCAAACATACCTACATACCATTTTCAAATATGGACGTGAAGCTAAGGACTTCAAGGTTATAATAGAGATGGAGGCGAAATGAACGATTCCCAGTCGAATGACAAGAGTTCCCAGAAGAGCAAGAGAATTGCATCGATACGGCAATTCATCCAAGATGCTTTCCACCAATCACGTTTCGTACTGGATAATTGCGACGTTCACATTAAAATCGATATCGATTAATGTCATGAATTCAGAAGAGAGGTAGTCATACATAATTATGTCGAAAGAAATACCAGCCAAGGGTATGAAGATAAGTCAGACCGGGATTAATTTTAGGACATATGAAACCCAAATACCCATTATTGAGAAAGCAAGTCAAGAGTTCCAATGAATACGCTGGTTATCTGTGAAATAATATGTTCCAGAACAATATACCCACACACTTGATCATGTGATTTCTCCCAGCCGAGGATTTACATTCGAGATGTAAAAAATTTCATCTAATTTCTGACAATTTCTTTGTGTGTACCATATTGGGGACAGAGATCTATAGGGAGATAAATGCGGGGAAGCGAGTCGCGCGTTCACTAAACAGTTCCATAATTTCACAAGGCCGCAAAATTTGTAGCATCAAGTCATCAAGAACCAAAACAGCAGATAAGCCTATAGATTTTGTCGTGTCGTTCCTTGTACTGGGGATGGAACGATATCGAATGGACGTATTCTAAAGGCATCTTGAACTTTCACTACTAAATGCGTAGGTATCGTTATTGATTAAATCCTCATTCGCTCAAACGCATGCGAGCATAAACATGCAAATATAAGAATGCAAACAATTTTTTTCAAAATTTTACAATACTTTATTCTCCACATTCAGTTACTTTCACAAGGTTTACTGGTTTTCGATGGTAAGTTTACAAATATAAAATTGCGTACATATTAATCATTTCGAAATTTACAGTTGGTGAATACATCAATAATATAATAATATGTCATTATTTAACAAATAGATTTCAAATCCTTTCGCATAGTCGTGAGGCGATATCTCATATTATTGAAAAAAAATATATGTATATTTTTACATATATCCACCCAATATTGCATTGACTTACTTACAGTTTTGGTGTTATGAAGTATTTGATATAATGTTTAAAAATACTTTTCCGTGTTTGGTAACACGATGATTGCTCGGCGATGTTTCTTGAATGAGTGAAGAAGACCTTGGTTCAACAGATTCTGTTTCACATAATTATGGCAAAGCAAGAACAAATAATCGCTAATAAGTCCAGTTGTAGAAGTTTCAACTTAATATCAGGGAGTTCAGGTGTCGAGACTGGTTGCTTGGTATACCGAATTCACGGCTTATATAATACTTCTTATAAACAACATAAAATAAAAAATACGACATAAGTATGCGAGCAATAATTAAATGAATATGAAACAAAAAAGAGGATATCAATTCGCGACCAAACCGCTAGTCAAGTTCACTGAGTTCTTTTTCATATCTCTCTTCTTATGTGCTTTTGTTATTTATTTTGAAATATTTATTTTGAGCGATATCAACTGAACTAAGAAATGTACTATGAAATGTAATAAAATATTGTGTTGAGTCGCGAAATCCCGACAGGAAGCAGCCCTTGAACTACAATTTCAAACAATGCTATATAGGTACGTTTGGCGCTCAATTGTGCTACTGTCCATTATCCGGGCAAAGGCAAAAGGATTATCACACTGGGACACGTACGATAATGACCGGCTTTGATATGTCAAATATTCTAATGTCAATTCCTACGACTAAACTAGTAAAAAAGGAAGGAATTTTTACATATTTATATATGTTCTGTATGAATATGTAATGTTCGCAACATCCAGGAGTGTTAAAGGTCCTTTATATTCACTGCCCTCATCTCTCTTAGATTTCGTCTCTGAATCCATCCTAAGCACCTATCAATGGCTTCGGTAGACGTACACATGGTGAGTCCCCAATGGCCGTTAAATACCCTAGCTGATGTTCTGTTTTCTCAAGTCACTCTTCTCGATTCCATAGCGGCCATCGGGCCGATAAGTTTCCGAGCTCCATTGGGTGCTGGATACCCTTTTAATCACCCCCGTTATCCTGCAACTATCCTTTCAAAGTTCCGTGAGATATCCGCCATATCTGTGACCGTTCAATGATGGTATATGAAGACCTACACAGGTTCTGGCATGTAAAACGAATAGTTCATGCTTTCAACCCCATTGGGCGGTAACTGACCATATCATATTCCCGAGCCTCAAAGCTATCTTCGTGAACTGTCCTGACGTAGTTTCATGACATTTCTACCTACAGCAGTGGCTGTACAGTGGTCACAAGCAACAAACAGACGGTTTGGTAGATTATAATAAGGTGAAGTCTGCCTCTCTTGCCGAGTCACTGGTAACACATACACCCGTGTATGAAAGATTTGTTTGTGAATTAAAAAAATAGAAATATCGGTATATATCGTGTTTACGAGTTACATGTTTTATGTCTCTCATGAAACCAGCGCCAGAACCGGTAAACGTATCTTGATTTTTTTCTCAGCTTCGATTAGGTTGACCCAATTATTGGTACATTGCAAGTAAATGCAACTGCCCGTCGGAAGAGGTAACGTTTGAAACCGGACTATCATATTCAGTAAGATTTTATAATTGACACATTGTTGTTTTTTCAGTAACAGGGGCTTATTAATATTGATGAACACATGATTATTTGGTATGGTGTATTGCTCGACTCCAAGCGAATATGCACACGGCATGATTTTTGAGAGAGATCGACCGTTACCGGGATTCGAACCCACGACCTCGGATAAAAGACCGATGCTCTACCGACTAACGGTCCATAGGTGGTACACCCGTGGATTGTCCCTGTTGATAACATAGAGATTTATTTTTGAAAGGCGTAGCCCACAGTGCCAAAAATGATCTTGTTTATTATGATACCTTTAATACTATTCACTTGTATTTATCTCTATGCAATGCCCTAATAAGTAATTATGTAAGTACATGCGTGACTGACCATATTTTTTATGATCTAAACCCCAGTTGACAAGACTCTTTTACTCTGGTTCGATAACATTTTTATGGTGAGTCACGCGCACATGAAAATGTTAGTTCAAACTGGCAATAGTCCTCTGACAATACACTGCGTATAAGGATAAGTAGTTGGACTTTCATTCCTCATTTCTACCAATGTTTTTCAATCATGCAACTGTGATATTCAGTTATATGAGACTCGGATAAACCCCGGAAGACAACGGATCCACATCACGACATCGGTAAGTTTGATTTTTTTATCAGAGTTTCGGAAAAACTCGAATTTTCCTTTCCGAACAATAATATTAGAAAGACAGCAGATTATTTCGAATGTGGACACCTTGTCAAAAAAAATTGTTTGCGGTTGTATTTCGTCAACATCTGCCCATAGGTGGCCATATCTGGGGGACCTGATGTAATAAGAAAGACTTATGCATTCTTTCAAAGTGAATTGATACATTGGCACAAGATGCCCTTACAAAAAAATCTTATAGGATCCTATAAGATTCTGAAAAATCCTATAAGATTCTGAGAAATCCTATAAGATTCTGAGAAATCCTATAAGATTCAAAAAATCCTATAAGATTCTGAAAAATCCGATAAGATTCTGAGAAAATCCTATAAGATTCTAAGAAATCCTATAAGATTAAAAAAAATCCTATAAGATTCTGAAAAGTCTTATAAGATTCTAAAAAAATCCTATAAGATACTGAAAAATCCTATTGGAGTTAATAGGATAGAAATATAATGATCCCGCTCAAGTATTTCAGTGAATTATTTCACACAAGTTTAGTGCGTTGCACTGAAGTAATTGAATGCAATTTCACCCAAACATTATTTTGCCCACCACTTCAGCGATTTATTGACTTAAGCAAAATCCACCCAACTTGATACTGGACTTCGTTCAACTTGAGTGGGGAAAAACTAATTTAACGTTTTTAGAGAGTGATGTTGATGCGGTCACGGGACTGACCTATCCAGCAGTAATCCAAGACCGGACTGGCCTATCCAGCAGTAATCCCTCATGGGACTGGACTATCCAACAGTAATTCCACACGGGACTGGCCTATCCAGCAGTAATCCCAGACCGGACTGGTCTATCCAGCAGTAATCTCATTTGGGACTGGCCTATCCAGCAGTAATCTCACACAGGACTGACCTATCCAGCAGTAATCCCAAATGGCACTGGCCTATCCAGCAGTAATGCCACACGGGACTGACCTATCCAGCAGTAATCCCAGACCGGACTGGCCTATCCAGCAGTAATCCCACATGGGACTGGCCTATCCAGCAGTAATTCCACACGGGACTGGCCTATGCAGCAGTAATCTCACACGGGACTGACCTACCTATCCAGAAGTAATATGACACTGGACTGCAATATGCAGCAGTAATCCCACATGGTACTGACCTATCCAGCCATAATCCTACATGGGACTGACCTATCCCCGGACCCGCTGTAATCCCACACAGGTTTACCCTATCCAGTAGTAATCCCACATGGGACTGGCCTTCCCAGCCGTAATCCCACACAGGATTGCCGTATGCAGCAGTAATCCCACACTGGACTGCCTATGCAGCAGTAATCCCACACGGGACTGTCCTATCCAGCATTAATCCCATACAAGACTCATCTATCCAGCAGTAATCCCAGACAGGACTGGCCTATCCAGCAGTAATCCCACTTGGGACTGGACTATCCAGCAGTAGTCCCACAGGGGACTGGTCTATCCATCAGTACTACCACACGGGACTTGTCCATCCAGCAGTAATCCTACACAGGACTGACCTATCCAGCAGTAATCTCACATGAGACTGACCTATCCAGCAGTAATCTCACACTGGACTGCCCTATGCACCAGTAATCCGACGGCACTGGCCTATCCAGCAGTAATCCCAGACCGGACTGGTCTATCCAGCAGTAATCTCATTTGGGACTGGCCTATCCAGCAGTAATCTCACACAGGACTGACCTATCCAGCAGTAATCCCAAATGGCACTGGCCTATCCAGCAGTAATGTCACACGGGACTGACCTATCAAGCAGTAATCCCAAACCGGACTGGCCTATACAACAGTAATCCCACATGGGACTGGCCTATCCAGCAGTAATTCCACACGGGACTGGCCTATGCAGCAGTAATATCAAACGGGACTGACCTATCCAGACCTATCCAGAAGTAATATGACACTGGACTGCAATATGCAGCAGTAATCCCACATGGCACTGACCTATCCAGCCATAATCCTACATGGGACTGACCTATCCCGCTGTAATCCCACACAGGTTTAGCCTATCCAGCAGTAATCCCACATGGGACTGGCCTCCCCAGCCGTAATCCCACACAGGATTGCTGTATGCAGCAGTAATCCCACACTGGACTGCCTATGCAGCAGTAATCCCACACGGGACTGTCCTATCCAGCATTAATCCCATACAAGACTCATCTATCCAGCAGTAATCCCAGACAGGACTGGCCTATCCAGCAGTAATTCCACTTGGGACTGGACTATCCAGCAGTAATCCCACAGGGCACCGGTCTATCCATCAGTAATACCACACGGGACTGGTCCATCCAGCAGTAATCCTACACAGGACTGGCCTATCCAGGAGTAATCTCACATGAGACTGACCTATCCAGCAGTAATCTCACACTGGACTGCCCTATGCACCAGTAATCCGACGGCACTGACCTATCCATCCTACACAGGGGATAAACTTATATGCCAGTAATCCCACATGGCACTGATGTTATTGTCTGTACCAGATAATCGATTCCAGACATTATTGTCTGTACTACATCACCTATTCCAGACTTTATTGTTTGCTCTACATGTATGCTTTCAATACTGCTGCACCTTCGGTGGATAACCCCGCAAGGCACGATGTTGGGGTTCTCGGGGTGGTGAGTAACGTACATACATGTACATAGTTGGACTTCAGGTGAAAATTGTATCAGATATACAATCTTCTCATTATTATTAGAGATATTCATCGATCAGAAAGAGTACCATATATTAACATGTCTTTTTTCTGTCCACGATAAAAAATAGAGACAAGAACAGTTTTCACACCCACTGTCATAGAAGATGATTTATTATAGACTACACATATGATATTCTGATAAATTAAAGTAGATGTATGAGCATAATGTTTGTTTTTTTTGCAGAGTAGATGGTACGATAAGGCGGTATTTTTGGCCTACATGTATGTTGTGCAGCTGAATTCAAAAAAATTAAACTGTCCTAGAATAATTGTGTTTCATTGTAATAGCAAGAGAAACTATATATGCACAGAATCCGTGAAAGTTCTAGCTCGATTGCGTTATGATCATAGTCATATGACAGTATGAAATTGAAATCCGCAGCATGTGCTGTTTTTGGGTAGGTCCGTCATGTATGATGCCATCAATCGGGTACAGTATACATGTACGTGCAATATACTTGCTCCTTTTCAATACTTGGTTGAACGGTTCCCCACACCTAGTCCCAGTGTTGTAAGGGATTGACGTATCATACATGACGGATAGACCTGTTTTTGCTAAAAAGGTATAAATTGAGTGATTCTAACACACAATAGACATGAAGGACCCCTTGGACCAAAAGATTTTCCAGCAGTGGAGATATAATGCCACCACACATCCCCAGGTTGAACTGCAGTTTGGGTCCTTCATGTTTAAATGTGTGTTTGAATGAATCGATAGAGACCCTTTATCTCTATCCCTTTATTACGAAATAGCACATACTGCAGATTTCACTTTCATGTCATAACTACATGTATAATTATAAAGCAATCGAGCTGGAATTTTCACATATTGTGTACATATATTTTGTCTTGCCGTTGCATTGAAACGCAATTATTTTTAGGACATTTTATTTTTTTGATTTCAAATGCACCATGTACAGGCCAAAATCCCACCTTTTCGTGGACAGGACCAGTAGTATTCTGCTTGGAAAATAGGTCACGCTCATAGAGGGGTTCGGATAGACGGCACTGTATCCACAGTGTGGGAACGGAAGTGTACAGTTTTCAGTAGGCATGTAGACCAAATCTTCCCTAAATTATACCACCCATGCACCTGAATCCCAACTGCCCAGGGGTTTTGGGCTCATTGGAGTATTTTGTGGCTGTGGTTTTAATAGTTTCACTGTCACGCCAGTGAATGAAGCCATTTGTTCAACAGTATACATTGTGATACATTTTGGTCCATCAATATTTGGTTTAACATGTATAATGTATCCTGTTGAAGTTTAACCAATATAATATTATAATAATATATATGGGCTTCTATACCTATATAACTGTCTGTGCCAGCTGATATATTTTCCGAAGGGCTTTTCCGATTTCCCAGCGCAAATACATTCCACAAAACACTTTGCTCAGCATCTTGATTTAACCACAGCATTGATAAATGATTATATATTCCCATACATTTCATTGAAATCTGTTATAAATAAATGAAAATGTTAGCACATTCAGCTGAGGCAGAGAGTGTAGGAGTACGTCACCATACATGTAGCTCTTCCATCGCCCATGTCAATTTTGGGTCATGTGATTTCTGATGATTTGTAGCAGTGCTGTATATATATACATCATGTAGAAAGTCCAACATTTCGCAGCAATAATGATACCTTTGGAAAACCTAAGTGAAACCGGTGCGACAGATAAGCATAATGATAAGCTTGAAAAGTGAACATTTCCGAAATCTTGTGAATAGCCTACTCAAACGTGTCAAGACCCTGATTTACACAAATTTAAAATGCAGCTGTTTTAAAGTTGACAATCGGCTTATTGACCATGCAGTGATATGATGTGATAATTTTCCAGGTATTTGCCTGTCAGTTTTGTGTCTTTTTGTTGTTTTTTTTTGGAAAGGGGGCGGGGGAGGGGAGTCATTCCTAAACATGATCTCATTTCCTGAAGTGACCGGAGGCCTATAAAAATGATGTGTTTCCGGTAACCCAATCTACCTGGAAAAAAAGTGCTTACATCAAAAGGATTTTATTGCATTTTGAAAAAAAACCTGTTCATTGTTCTATAAGACATACTGGATGCAGAGTGGACACAATTATGGCAATGGATGAAATGACAGTGGACAAAATGGGCGGCATCTTAGTAAAATGGCAATGCCAAATGGACAAAACGGCAAACAGACAAAATGGCAATATTTTGATCAAAATATCTTGATTATTTATTATATTGTTTGCTATTCAATGATGTTAACCAGGAACCGTATTTAGGCCACACCAATTTATTATTATTATTTTTTCATGGGCGGATTATTATTATTATATTTTTTTTTCACGGTTGAAGGTGAAGTTCACCCCTTTCTTTCTGCAGATACATGAGTTTCCGCTCATCAGGCCCTGTCCATAATATCAAAATAGCATTGCCTATAATCTTGACAAAAATATAAAATTCGCCATGAAACAAAAAAAAATAATTGTGGTGGCCTTACAGGGTTTTCTTTGGGGGGTGGTGGAAGAAGCATTATATCATATACATGTAGTTAGACATCTGGTAAAAATGGTATCAGACATACATGTACATGTACATGTACAATCTTCTCATTATTATTAGAGATATTCATCTATGAAAAAGAGTACCATATGGGGAATTTATATAAACATGTCTTTTGTCAGTCCATGGGAAAGAAGAGATAAGAGAAATTTTCACATCCACTATGTCCTAGAAGTTTCAACTTAATATCAGAGAGTTCAGGTGTCGAGACTGGTTGCTTGGTATACCGAATTCACGGCTTATATAATACTTCTTATAAACACCATAAAATAGAAAATACGACATAAGTATGCGAGCAATAATTAAATGAATATGAAACAAAAAAGAGGATATCAATTCGCGACCAAACCGCTAGTCAAGTTCACTGAGTTCTTTTTCATATCTCTCTTCTTATGTGCTTTTGTTATTTATTTTGAAATATTTATTTTGAGCGATATCAACTGAACTAAGAAATGTACTATGAAATGTAATAAAATATTGTGTTGAGTCGCGAAATCCCGACAGGAAGCAGCCCTTGAACTACAATTTCAAACAATGCTATATAGGTACGTTTGGCGCTCAATTGTGCTACTGTCCATTATCCGGGCAAAGGCAAAAGGATTATCACACTGGGACACGTACGATAATGACCGGCTTTGATATGTCAAATATTCTAATGTCAATTCCTACGACTAAACTAGTAAAAAAGGAAGGAATTTTTACATATTTATATATGTTCTGTATGAATATGTAATGTTCGCAACATCCAGGAGTGTTAAAGGTCCTTTATATTCACTGCCCTCATCTCTCTTAGATTTCGTCTCTGAATCCATCCTAAGCACCTATCAATGGCTTCGGTAGACGTGTAACAGCGCTACTGCTGTAGATTTTATATTATTTTAATTTAGTTTCAAAACTTGCATATTAATCTCATTTATACATGTTTTTATTATTTGCACATTTTATCATTTTGATTTTAAAATTAATCATTTTAAATATATTCTTTATATATTTTTGCAGATCATAACTCTGAATCAGTTCTATACATTAAACATATAACTTCTGTCCTATACATATCCTTACTAAATATATTTCCATTATTTGTCCTTTCGTCAGCTGTATATTGAAACATGTTATTCTTTCGTCTTATTTTCCCAGTCTGCCGCGCTATTGTTAAATGTCATTTTACTCTTAAGTGCCCCAGCTTGAGTCCTTCCGTAGCTAAGTGTCAGGCCATCTCAGTCGGCTCTTCAATTGTTCTGCTGGGTTGGTCTGTAGATATAGAGGAAATGGATCTGTTTATTGATTGTCTTTATTATGTAATTCTCTCTTGTATGTAACGCTTCTGGTTCTGCCAAACCTGTCGTTCCTGTTTATGTATTGTTGCATGCCAATCTGTTACTGTTAACTTGCTCCAAATTTGATTATATAAGCAGACCGTTTACCATTATCTTTAGATTGGACGTCCATCTTGTATCGTATACACATCGCTGTTATTTTGAATCTCGGATCTCCGGCCGATACTTTTTATGCTGCAAGTTATAGTTTGGATCGCCAAACTAACACGGACTATATACTTTATTTCCATCGGAGAACCGAGTTGAACTACATTCTTGAACCGTATGTTTGATCTGTGTCGAAACTGTGAAATATATCACTTTTCTCATCTTGCATCAACAAGACTGTGTTCCGTCATTTGATTCATTCATTCATATATACGTAACAACACCGTTGTTACACTTGGTGAGAGAACTTTTAGATCCCGGCCTCTTGTAAGCAAGCAGTTCTACCGACGACTAGCTTTTCCCCCATCAGATTGCAGTGATGTTTCTTTCCGTCATTCCTGGTTACCTGTTTCCAGTGCTTCAAGAGCTAGGAGTGCAACAGCTGAACTTGACGTGGGACCTCCAAAATAACGACGATGGCATTCAACTTAACCTCAAATGGCGAAAGACAGACGGACCTTCACAGATCAACTTGAGGCCAAGGTGGCAAAAGTCCACCTCCCAGCACCGACGCGATAGAGATCGCATGAACAGCTTTCTCCAGAAAAAGTCCACAGAACACAGACTTACCACACAGGTTAGTGTTTCCCCTGCACCCTGCAAATCTGGTACTGATTCTGATAGTTGTGAAAATCAAACGGACACGATTTCGGTGCCTTTGAACTCTGATGTGACGTCATCTCCAGAAGTGGCTGATGCTACTTTTCAACCCACTTCGTCGACCGTCACTCTGGTCACACAGGGACCTTCAGCTGACGTTGAAGTACCTCAAAACGTTGAGGTCACTGTGCCTGCTAATCTATCCAACTTCGATGATCATTCGCCGTCTGTATCCAACTCGTTGTCTTCAAAACCTTTCCAAGCCGAAATGGACTGTGACACTCAAATTCCTGGATACATTCTCGAGGAACCAATCCCCGATGTACCAGATGCAACAACGACCGTATGCGACGGATTTTCAGGATTGATCCCCGTTAAAACTATTCCGGCCCATGTAGTTGGCTGTGGAGATTTTAACCGGGTCGAGGCCGCTATAGCGACATTCATGCTCCGACCCAACGAACCGATCGGCGTCATTCACGAACACATCAGACAGAAATACAACATAACTGATAGACTTTTGTTGTCACGTGATGGCCGACCTCTAGATCCGACATCTCTGAACAAACCTATAGCCAGTTTGATAGAAAATGAATTTGATTTCATATTTCTTGCTTTCCATTCCTTATAGTCGTATAACATATATGATTATGTTAATAGATTGTTTTATTCTATATCAATAACTGTGATGCCGGGAGGCATCTTTAACCGGAAGGGGGAGATAGTTGTAACAGCGCTACTGCTGTAGATTTTATATTATTTTAATTTAGTTTCAAAACTTGCATATTAATCTCATTTATACATGTTTTTATTATTTGCACATTTTATCATTTTGATTTTAAAATTAATCATTTTAAATATATTCTTTATATATTTTTGCAGATCATAACTCTGAATCAGTTCTATACATTAAACATATAACTTCTGTCCTATACATATCCGTACTAAATATATTTCCATTATTTGTCCTTTCGTCAGCTGTATATTGAGACATGTTATTCTCTCGGTCTTATTTTCCCAGTCTGCCGCGCTATTGTTAAATGTCATTTTACTCTCAAGTGCCCCAGCTTGAGTCCTTCCGTAGCTAAGTGTCAGGCCATCTCAGTCGGCTCTTCAATTGTTCTGCTGGGTTGGTCTGTAGATATAGAGGAAATGGATCTGTTTATTGATTGTCTTTATTATGTAATTCTCTCTTGTATGTAACGCTTCTGGTTCTGCCAAACCTGTCGTTCCTGTTTATGTATTGTTACATGCCAATCTGTTACTGTTAACTTGCTCCAAATTTGATTATATAAGCAGACCGTTTACCATTATCTTTAGATTGGACGTCCATCTTGTATCGTATACACATCGCTGTTATTTTGAATCTCTGATCTCCGACCCATACTTTTTATGCTGCAAGTTATAGTTTGGATCGCCAAACTAACACGGACTATATACTTTATTTCCATCGGAGAACCGAGTTGAACTACATTCTTGAACAGTATGTTTGATCTGTGTCGAAACTGTGAAATATATCACTTTTCTCATCTTACATCAACAAGACTGTGTTCCGTCATTTGATTCATTCATTCATATATACGTAACAACAACGTTGTTACACTTGGTGAGAGAACTTTTAGATCCCGGCCTCTTGTAAGCAAGCAGTTCTACCGACGACTAGCTTTTTCCCCATCAGATTGCAGTGATGTTTCTTTCCGTCATTCCTGATTACCTGTTTCCAGTGCTTCAAGAGCTAGGAGTGCAACAGCTGAACTTGACCTGGGACCTACAAAATAACAACGATGGCATTCAACTTAACCTCAAATGGCGAAAGACAGACGGATCTTCACAGATCAACTTGAGGCCAAGGTGGCAAAAGTCTACCTCACAGCACCGACGCGATAGAGATCGCATGAACAGCTTTCTCCAGAAAAAGTCCACAGAACACAGACTTACCACACAGGTTAGTGTTTCCCCTGCACCCTGCAAATCTGGTACTGATTCTGATAGTTGTGAAAATCAAACGGACACCATTTCGGTGCCTTTGAACTCTGATGTGACGTCATCTCCAGAAGTGGCTGATGCTACTTTTCAACCCACTTCGTCGATCGTCACTCTTGTCACACAGGGACCTTCAGCTGACGTTGAAGTACCTCAAAACGTTGAGGTCACTGTGCCTGTTAATCTATCCAACTTCGATGATCATTCGCCATCTGTATCCAACTCGTCGTCTTCAAAACCATTCCAAGCCGAAATGGACTGTGACACTCAAATTCCTGGATACATTCTCGAGAAACCAATCCCCGATGTACCAGATGCAACAACGACCTTATGCGATGGATTTTCAGGATTGATTCCCGTTAAAACTATTCCGGCCCATATAGTTGGCTGTGGAGATTTTAACCGGGTCGAGGCCGATATAGCGACATTCATGCTCCGACCCAACGAACCGATCGGCGTCATTCACGGACACATCAGACAGAAATACAACATAACTGATAGACTTTTGTTGTCACGTGATGGCCGACCTCTAGATCCGACATCTCTGAACAAACCTATAGCCAGTTTGATAGAAAATGAATTTGATTTCATATTTCTTGCTTTCCATTCCTTTTAGTCGTATAACATATATGATTATGTTAATAGATTGGTTTACTCTATATCAATATCTGTGATGCCGGGAGGCATCTTTAACCGGAAGGGGGAGATAGTTGTAACAGCGCTACTGCTGTAGATTTTATATTATTTTAATTTAGTTTCAAAACTTGCATATTAATCTCATTTATACATGTTTTTATTATTTGCACATTTTATCGTTTTGATTTTAAAATTAATCATTTCACCGATAAATATATTCTTTATATATTTTTGCAGATCATAACTCTGAATCAGTTCTATATACATTAAACATATAACTTCTGTCCTATACATATCCGTACTAAATATATTTCCATTATTTGTCCTTTCGTCAGCTGTATATTAAAACATTATTCTTTCGTCTTATTTTTCCAGTCTGCCACGCTATTGTTAAATGTCATTTTACTCTTAAGTGCCCCAGCTTGAGTCCTTCCGTAGCTGAGTGTCAGGCCATCTCAGTCGGCTCTTCAATTGTTCTGCTGGGTTGGTCTGTAGATATAGAGGAAATGGATCTGTTTATTGATTGTCTTTATTATGTAATTCTCTCTTGTATGTAACGCTTCTGGTTCTGCCAAACCTGTCGTTCCTGTTTATGTATTGTTACATGCCAATCTGTTACTGTTAACTTGCTCCAAATTTGATTATATAAGCAGACCGTTTACCATTATCTTTAGATTGGACGTCCATCTTGTATCGTATACACATCGCTGTTATTTTGAATCTCGGATCTCCGACCGATACTTTTTATGCTGCAAGTTATAGTTTGGATCGCCAAACTAACACGGACTATATACTTTATTTCCATCGGAGAACCGAGTTGAAATACATTCTTGAACAGTATGTTTGATCTGTGTCGAAACTGTGAAATATATCACTTTTCTCATCTTACATCAACAAGACTGTGTTCCGTCGTTTGATTCATTCATTCATATACATATATATAGGTGTTACCTAGTGAAGAACTTTTAGATCCCAGCCTGTAGCCAATAAGCAGTTCTACCGACGACTAGCTTTTCCCATCAGTTGCAGTGATGAACTTTCTTTCCGTCATTCTGATTACCTGTTTCCAGTGCTTCAAGAGCTAGAGGTGCAACGGCTGAACTTGACCTGGGACCTCCAAAATAACGACAGGTAATAATTTCAACTTAACCTCAAATGGCGAAAAGACAGACGGACCTTCACGGAATCAACTTGAGGCCGAGGTGGCAAAAGTCTACCTCCCAGCACCGACGCGATAGAGATCATGAACAACTTTCTCCAGAAAAAGTCCACAGAACACAGACTTACCACACAGGTTAGTGTTTGCACCCTGCATCTGGTACTGATTCACGATGATTGTGAAAATCCAAGCTTGTGGACACGATTTCGGTGCCCAGCTGAACTCTGATGTGAGCGTCATCACTCAGAAGTGGCTGATGCTACTTTTCAACCCACTTCGTCGACCGTCACTCTTGTCACACAGGGACCTTCAGCTGACGTTGAAGTACCTCAAAACGTTGAGGTCACTGTGCCTGTTAATCTATCCAACTTCGATGATCATTCGCCATCTGTATCCAACTCGTCGTCTTCAAAACCGTTGCAAGCCGAAATGGACTGTGACACTCAAATTCCTGGATACATTCTCGAGGAACCAATCCCCGATGTACCAGATGCAACAACGACCTTATGCGATGGATTTTCAGGATTGATTCCCGTTAAAACTATTCCGGCCCATATAGTTGGCTGTGGAGATTTTAACCGGGTCGAGGCCGATATAGCGACATTCATGCTCCGACCCAACGAACCGATCGGCGTCATTCACGAACACATCAGACAGAAATACAACATAACTGATAGACTTTTGTTGTCACGTGATGGCCGACCTCTAGATCCGACATCTCTGAACAAACCTATAGCCAGTTTGATAGAAAATGAATTTGATTTCATATTTCTTGCTTTCCATTCCTTTTAGTCGTATAACATATATGATTATGTTAATAGATTGGTTTACTCTATATCAATATCTGTGATGCCGGGAGGCATCTTTAACCGGAAGGGGGAGATAGTTGTAACAGCGCTACTGCTGTAGATTTTATATTATTTTAATTTAGTTTCAAAACTTGCATATTAATCTCATTTATACATGTTTTTATTATTTGCACATTTTATCGTTTTGATTTTAAAATTAATCATTTCACCGATAAATATATTCTTTATATATTTTTGCAGATCATAACTCTGAATCAGTTCTACACATTAAACATATAACTTCTGTCCTATACATATCCGTACTAAATATATTTCCATTATTTGTCCTTTCGTCAGCTGTATATTGAAACATTATTCTTTCGTCTTATTTTCTCAGTCTGCCGCGCTATTGTTAAATGTCATTTTACTCTTAAGTGCCCCAGCTTGAGTCCTTCCGTAGCTAAGTGTCAGGCCATCTCAGTCGGCTCTTCAATTGTTCTGCTGGGTTGGTCTGTACACTCTCAATTACATGTTTAGCGTTAGAACACTAAAAGCGAGGTTCTGTTTGAGCACACGTTCCGGCCAAATCGCGTTTAGGCTGTGAACACATGGAGTTTAGGTTATAAACGCATAGACGTTTAGGTTATAAACACATAGGTCTTTTAAATCTAAACACATCGGTTTAAATCCTAAACGTCTATGCGTTTATAACCTAAACTCCATGTGTTCACAGCCTAAACGCGATTAGGCCGGAACGTGTGCTCAAACAGAACCTCGCTTTTAGTGTTCTAACGCTAAACATGTAATTGAGAGTGTAGATATAGAGGAAATGGATCTGTTTATTGATTGTCTTTATTATGTAATTCTCTCTTGTATGTAACGCTTCTGGTTCTGCCAAACCTGTCGTTCCTGTTTATGTATTGTTACATGCCAATCTGTTACTGTTAACGTGCTCCAAATTTGATTATATAAGCAGACCGTTTACCATTATCTTTAGATTGGACGTCCATCTTGTATCGTATACACATCGCTGTTATTTTGAATCTCGGATTTCCGACCGATACTTTTTATGCTGTAAGTTATAGTTTGGATCGCCAAACTAACACGGACTATATACTTTATTTCCATCGGAGAACCGAGTTGAACTACATTCTTGAACTGTATGTTTGATCTGTGTCGAAACTGTGAAATATATCACTTTTCTCATCTTACATCAACAAGACTGTGTTCCGTCATTTGATTCATTCATTCATATATACGTAACAACACCGTTGTTACAATAGCATTCAGGACGAACCGAATAACCAGGGTTTGACGCGAGGGTGTCTACTCAAGCCGGGGAAAAAACATGTGCATTAAATTCTTCTGTCGTCTAATTATGTAGCTAAACTTCAACATCTAGTTACACGTAAAAGTGATTTACTGCCTATCCAAACGTCAGAGAATTCTGCTTTGAATTAACGGATTCTTTTCTCAGTGCCCACGGAGATTGTGTTATCAGGTTGGATAATGCGAACATCACGTGATTGTATTATTGCGCCATCGTTTTCCAGCGAACGATCGAACGATGGCAAACAAAGAAGGAAAAAAACGCAATGGTTTTCTGTAAAACGAACGACTTCGTTCACTGGCGAACGAATCAATGCGTTGAATGGTTTTTTCAATGGTTTTCCACGAAAATCAAAACGATGGGTGTAGAACGACTTGGTGTTTTTTCGGTAATTTAAACGAACGAAGCAAAAACCATAATTGGGAACGCTACCTAACAAAACCCCGAATCTCTTTGTCTTAACCAAACATAACACCACGTGACATATTTCTTGGGCAAAACTAAGAATAACCGTACTGGCAGTCTTTAGGTTTGTATTCAAGTATAAAAAAAACCTCACACAAGACATTCATTTTAATAGAGATTTTATCTTCGCTTTGATCACTGTCCACTGAGTTTCATCTGGTTCTACTGTTGAATTATATGGCGCTGGACTTGTATTCAAATCTATCTCCGGCATGTCAGACCTGGTTGGATATCGTATCACAAGTGGTGTGCTCCTGACACAAGATATCCATACATCATAGGTTAGACACCTACATTCGTTTACTCAGTTACTGTTTATCTGAATATCTGTATATGATATGACCCGATTAGGTTTATCTGGGTGTGTTTGAGTGTACTTGAAATAATGCGGCCGTGCCAATACTGTTCATGGACGAATACATTATTTTTGTCTGAAAGGTCGTACAGGTTTTTTGGCTGCCAGCCAATCTGTCACCGGCACTATGATGAGGTGACCATGATTGACCTGTGGTGCGCTCCATTTGGTACTGTCTTGGCGGTCAGACGGTCCATTTGTCCTATCATTCACAGTTTTTGCTGTATCGTCAAGCGATGCAAGCTGATCAATGGGAAGTACCTTATTAGCATAATTAGTGTGCAGTTATCGGGCCCGCGTACGACCCCATTGATGCCGTTGCATCGTGAATGAGCTAATTGAAATGTATTAACAAGGAAGTTGTAGAACCTTATAAAGAATTGTATATTTAGATAAATAAACCGAAAGTGTGCAGTTGGACGGTATAATCAGTCGTGTCTTTTACCTTGTTTTTGTTCACACTACACGTGAATTAGTGGGCTATGTTTTATGTACAATAATATATGTCTAAGATTTCATATATCTATAAATATCTATCCATAACAGAGTATTTGATTGGTTACAAAACATGCACTTCCATTTAACCTGTATAATATTCCGTCCAAAAAACTGACTGTTTTATCGATCGTCGAAGCGAAGCGAGTTTGCCAGTTCTTAGACAATTAAAAACTTATGGCAGGCTCCTCTGTGCATTTGATTACGTTCAATCGGTGGAATATTGGAGATACTATCGGGTGCAGGACGGATCGAGACGATTTTGGCTTGGAAATTGTCATAGAGGTTTGCTGCAAACTTGATCATGCCGATCGTAATAGAGCTGACCAACGTGAAAACGGGAACTGTTGAATACGTTCCTTGTTCAAACTTCGCGGAAAATACACTATATAACCGGACATCTGAGATCCGGCGTGCAATTTATTCATATTGGCTGGATTAGCAGTGGGTGTCTTCATCGATTTTGTTGTTGTTTCAAGAATATAATTATTTACCACCATTTCATACACCACAATGACAGTGGAAAAAAGCATTAACAACAACATCGACGAAGACACCCACTGCCAATCAAGCCACTGTGAATTTATTGAACCTCGTCAAATTAAAAAAAAATAAAAAAATGACAGACATGTGGGTGCAGATCACAGGTACAAGTTTGTCATTTGTATTTTCTTTTTGATGCAAAATAATGATAAAAAATAATGACTTATTGTTATCTGTATACAATCCTCCTTCGTGACCATCTTGGTCACCAAGTTCGTAGTTCACTATGAACAACACAAAAAGTTAGCACTTTGACGTATAAACTCCATTGCGAGGGCTTCCAGGTTCCAGTTCTGCCAGCTTCTTGAAAAGTTCCATTTTATAAAAGTGACTATCACTATATCACAGAGTTTATGGCTAAAGATGAGTGAGTGAGTAGTAGGGTTTAACGTCGTTTTCAACCTTGTTTCAGTCATATCACGAGAAACACCAGAACACGAGAGTTCTCACAGTTTCTATTACCCTGAACATCCAAAGATGTGATTGATAGACAGTTCAGCAGTATTGAAATTACATAATAAAATTATGTTACGTGTCTAAAGTATATTTTTTTTTTGTCTATTCGCAATTTTCCTTTTTTCTTCCTTTTTTATTTTATTTATTTATTTTATAATGATCATGCTATAGTGTGTTTGTATCTTACCTCACAACCAATTAATTTTGTTATGGACACAGTTCTTTTATATATACAATTAACCCATTGAAAATGAAATTCATGTACATGGCTTCGAGCAACGAATGGATCTTGTATTTTCATTACTGTTCCACACAATAGTACTCTTGAGTACTTTCATTTTTCTTTCGATTAGGATCTACTGATATTTGATATTATTCCAATCACGTTGATATAATGTATATATGCACGATGCACCAAATCACCAGAAAAAAATCAATTATAAAACAAAAGTCACAAACCTCAAATTTGGCGCAAGCTTGACGTTATGGCACTTGATGTCTGAACCTTTGAAAGAAACGAACCATTCTGGATCGAATAGCTGAGTTGGTCAAAATATGAATTAACGGGTTTATCGCGGAGTTGGCGTAAACAAAGATATATGAAGTCACGTAAACAGGAAATGGAATGTAATCACGTTCGGAATAATAACCCATCGGAATAATACGTATCACGGACTACACCCGTAGAGCTACATCTAGGCGCGCATGTATGACCTGGTCTATAAAACACGTCTCTCTGGATCCTACACTTTCATTTCTACGGTTGCAGAGCCATGACGGAGAACCAGCCCTATGCGACTCGCATTTTACAGCATGCCACCGTGGTTAATTCACTCACGGGTTACCGAGCAGTGGTCCGGTCCATGTTTGCAGATGGCGACGACAACGAGGGGCGAAGGCAGATCCTGAACGAGTTCACAGAAGCGGTCCTCGACAGAGTGCACTCGATGGAGAGGTGTGCCACCACTCACCACTACTGGACTATGACAGCCATCCTTGATGCTCGGGCTATGGACCACGAGCGCTCACGCCGGAACCAGCGACGGCTGGTTGGCCTCACAATAGTCTGTGCCCTATTGACCCTGGCGCTGTGGCATTGACAGTGGGACCTGACTATAAATACGACGGTCAGACACAGTGTGTGTCATTCAACGATCGTCATTGGATCAAGCATGTCACCAGTCCTACGAGCCATCTTTCCCCTTACACCCCGGGTGGGGGTTACACGTCTATGAAGATCAAGTCACCCTCGTGGAAGACCGTGGGGATGTTTGCTGGTCGCCCGCTGAGACCGTATCGAATACGGGTACGCTACACCGTGACGGCTGGACCAAATTTAAACGGGTGTTGAGCGGCGAGCTCGATGGACACCTCATCCACATAGACAATGCCATCTACGTACACCGTAGACCCTTCTTCCCACGCTTGGGCCGCTACCAAGACCCTACGCGAGGCTTCACCATAGACCCCGATCTGTGGACAGCCTTCGAAAAAGTGGTGCCTATCGTGGACCAGCTGTTTACACCGGACGAGCGGTCATCAGACGAGTTGTAGTGGGCTCGTGCCCTGAGAGAAGCAGCGGCAGAACCCAATGAACAAATGTCTAGCCATGAACCAGACGACGATGCCATTGATTACCCGGCTAGACTTTGACCAGCTGATCCTTTGATCTCACGGGGTTCTCCCTATAAATACGAGAGACAGTCAGATCTGGTACCATTCACGTACTGACCATGACGGAGCACATAATACGGGCGTATCTCAGCTTGACCCCGAGGTTTTCCTGCACGTGTATGCGGATAAGGTCGATATCATGGAGGGGGTGGGAGACATCTGTGATGCGGACCCTACACAACCGTGCCCGGCCCACATTCGTCTGTCCCGAGAGGGCTGGACCAAATTCAAACGCGTGTTGTCTGGTGAACTGAACGGCGACCTCATCCACTTGTGTCACGATGTGTACATCCGACGCGGCCCTTTCTTTGCTGAATTGGCTCGGCTAGATGGGGGTACAGTCCATTTTACCCTTCACCCTGATCTATGGTCTGCATTGGAAGATGCCGTGGTAGATGTGGATCAAGTGCATATCAAGCGGTCATCAGACGAGTTGGACTGGTCATTTACCATGGACACCTTGGAAGCCAACGAAGAAAATCAGATGGAAACTCCGGCCCAAGATATACCCGTTATAAATAAACGATAGAGCCAGTGTCCATCATCATTTGTCACCATGAAGCGCTGGGAGAAGGTGTTGGATAACTTATACTACAGTCCCGACAATCCGGCGGCCTATAGTGCATTGTCGGCTCTCTATCGAGCGGCCAAACCCCAGGGGATACAACGTGCCCAAGTCCGAGATTGGTTAAGAAAACAAGACACCTATATCTTACATCGATCTGTCCGTCGCCATTTTCTACGGAACCGGGTCATCGTGGGAGGAATAGATGCCCAGTGGCAAGCGGATTTGGTCGATATGAGCGCCTTTGCCAAACACAACGATGGAAATCGGTATATCTTGACGTGCATCGATATCCTATCCAAGTATGCGTGGGTGGTACCCATCCGGACGAAAACGGGGGCGAATCTCATAGCGGCGTTCAAAACATCTTCAAGTCACCCACAGTTTCACCCACATGCTCTACCTGCCCGTACGACAAACCCACATCAACACGATCACGGTGGATATAAGAGATGACACGGGACGACCGGTGGCATTCGAACGCGGGAAAGTGGTGGTGACACTTCATTTTCGACAAGCACGTGCTCCCCACTTTGTATAATGAAGGTGCCTTACGAGTGCGATGCACGCAGCTATATGGACTATTATGCCCAACAGGCCGGGGTGGCTTTCCGGTTTTTAGTGGTGCACGCATGCAACGTGGACATGGACTGGGGAACATACTCGGGAGCATCGTGAAAACGTTCCTGCCCTTGGTGACGCGTGGGGTGAAAGCAATCGGCAAACAAGCGGTACGCAGTGGACTGCAAGTGGCCGGTGATGTCTTGGGGGGTACGGCACCCAAAGAAGCCTTGAAACGGCGGGCCAAAGAAGCGGGAGGCGTCTTGGTGGCCAAAGCACAACGCACCGTAGGGAATAAAAGACCTGCCCCACCGAGACCACGCACCAGTCGACGACCGACCCAGCGACGACGCACATCGAAGACCGGGGATATCTTTTCTTAAACATGTCCTTGATCTGTCCTGTCCTGCCATGTCCTGCCACTCCACCAACAGTGAATTTGATTTGTGGACCGTCCCGCCCACACAGACCAGTGCCGAACAAGGATTATGGGTGGAGCATCTCCCGCTGTCCAGCATCAACGCAACCGGGCCCATCGAGTTCACCATCAGTAATGCGGATACGGCCTATGTGGATTTAGCCCATACATACTTGTATGTGAAAGCCAAGATCGTCAATGGAGATGGCACCAGAATCGCCGACCAATCAACGGTGGGCCCGACGAATCTCTGGCTGCACTCGATGTTTCAACAGGTGGATATATTTCTCAGCGACAAACTCATCAGTGACTCGACCAACACGTACCCCTATCGAGCCTACATCGAGACGCTGTTGTCGCATGAACGAGAGGCTAAAAAATCTCAACTGACAGCCGCTTTATTCTACCAGGACAAAGCCGAGCACATGGGCGCAGAGAACGACAATACGGGATATAGCAAACGGAAGGCTTTGACCGCGAACGGATTCGCGGTGGATCTCATGGGTAGACTGCACGCAGATATGTTCATGCAAGACCGATACCTCTTGAACAAGATTCCCATCAAAATTCGACTGATACGGGCGCCTCCGACCTTCGCCTTGATGGCCACTAACGTAGACGGGCATGCAGCTGACTATAAGATTGTCATCGAAGACGCAGTCCTGTATGTCCGAAAAGTGAAACCGAATCCAGCCGTTCAATTGGGACACATGAAAGCCTTGGAAACAAAACCAGCCCAGTACCCTATCCGACGTGTACAAACCAAAGTGTTCTCTGTGTCTGCGGGAAATATGAGCGCCAACAAAGAAAACCTGTTCCTGGGGGAACTACCCCAGCGATTGATCCTGGCCTGTGTGGAAAATACCAGTTTCAGTGGAGCCTACCCAGAGAATCCGTTTGACTTTAAACATTTCGGCATAAATTTTGTGGCCCTGCATGTGGATGGACAACAGGTGCCAGCCACGGCCTTAACACAGAACGTTGGGCGCGCGAATTTCATTCGAGCCTATCAGAGCCTGTTTACAGCCACCGGTCAAATCAACCAGGACGAAGGGAATTTCATCAGTCGGGAGGACTACGGGAACGGATACACGTTGTTCTGTTTCGATTTGACCCCCACCTTAGAGAACGACCATCAGCTGGCCCTTGCCAAGCAAGGCAATTTACGGTTGGAAATCCACTTTCAACGAGCCCTCCGGAGCACCGTCAATGTGATCTGCTACGCCGAGTTTGACAGCATCATTCAAGTGGACAAGGCGCGCAACATCCTGTGTGACTTCTCCACCTAACATGGATACAGACCAGATAACCACCGTGCTGGAGAATGAACCAAAGACACGTATGGTGTTTCAAGGGGTGTTCGCCCGAGATGTGTTCCCATTAGACCGTATGTATCCTGCTGCTTACGTTCTCAACACGGACCCGATGGATCGGCCCGGTGAACATTGGGTGGCCGTGTACTTGACAGAACAGCAGGGGGAATACTTTGACCCGTACGGCCTGCCACCCCTCCATCCCGATTTAACAGACTTCATGGATCAAGGCACAGAGACGTGGTGTTGGAACAGTCAAACGTTGCAAAGCCTGACCAGTAGCGTGTGCGGACAATATTGTTTGTTTTACCTTTACCATCGATGCCGGGGAAGACCCTTATCTACCATCGTACAGATGTTTGACGAGTACCCCAAGGCCAAGGACCGCGATGTACTCGTATATGACTGGGCCGCCCATCATTTCAATGTACAAGCCCCGTTCTGGGCTTAAGTTCTTTCAATGTACAAGCCCCCTGTTCTGGGCTTAAGTTTTCAAGCCCCCTGTTCTGGGCTTCAGTTCTTTCAATGTACAAGCCCCCCTGTTCTGGGCTTCAGTTCTTTCAATGTACAAGCCCCTCGTTCTGGGCTTCAGTTTCCACGTGGTTGTTCTCACGTTGTTGTTGTTACTGAATAAAAAAATGAGATCTCACCAAAAAACCCTGTCTTGTGTGTTTTATTCATAATGCATAAATGCCCAATATGGAGATTCAGTCAAACTGAAATCAGTGGTGTAGGATGGGGCCAAAATGTAACCCATCAATGTTAGAATGCAAGAGTACTATGGTAAAATAGAGAGCCAATGAAATCAGCCCACAGACCAAGTACGTGTTTTGGTCTAGGTTTGGAGCGGGCATTTCATTGAGGTGCGTGTAAAGGAAGACGGTGAGTGAAGACTCGTCCAACACGTATAGATTAAGTTTATTACTATAAGTTCTATGTATTTTTAAATATGGAAAAACCCGGATGTAAGAAGCCGCAACATTGTCTCCTCCGAACCTTGCCGAAAGGGAGACCTTGGACCGTTTGACCTGGATGTGACCTTTGACCTTTTGACCCGACATTCATCCGCGCACTGCCGGTGATGACGCGCGCGCGCGCTGCGGCATCAGATCACTCCCGCGCGCGCGCGCGCGCGCTGCAGCCGGGGCGGGCCGGGCCGGGCCGGGAAAGTTGGAGGTAGTGTTTGAGCATTCTGAAAAACCGGAAGTGACGTCACACACACACACTTGCGCAGACCCACCAAACCACGTGAATGTTAGTCCAGGTGGATGCTCCCCCACCTAGGATTCACAGGGATACCTCGCTCGACACAATAGGCCCATGAGGGGCCACCTAGACCCCAACACGTCTATGTCCATACCCTTTGGCTACCGCGCATGCGCAGAATGACCCTATTTCTACCACACATCCAGTCCATCAGATGCTCCTTCACGAATGCTTCACATGGATACCTCACACGACCCATTCGAACCGTGAATAGCCCATTTCTAACCCAAACACACCCACACACACACCCCCAAAAATGGCTGCTTTCTATACTACGGCCAGGCTGCGCATGCGCAGACTATTGACAACGTACGAACCATTAGTGTAGTCAAGTGCTCCTGCATGAGAGCTTCACATTGATACCTCACTCGACCCCATCGGACCATTAGTGACCCACCTAGTTCCCAACACGTCCACCCCGTATGGACCTATACACCCATAGCCATGCAGTATAGGCCTATGGGCCTACCCAGGCCTCGGTGACTTTTTTCAAAAATTTCACCGATTCGCACCGGGACACTTCCTATCATGTTTGTCTTGACGAGACTAAGAAAACAAATCCAAACAACCATACCGCAAATGTCTAGAAGTGGGTTTCCCAGTGGGACAAACATTGGTCTTATACCCCCAGTATGGGCCTATATGGGTCTATATGGGCTGTATGGTACTTTTTCAAAAATTTCACCGATTCGCTCCGCGACACTTCCTATCATGTTTGTCTTGACGAGACTAAGAAAACAAATCCAAACAACCATACCGTAAATGTCTAGAAGTAGGTTTCCCAGTGGGACAAACATTGGTCCTATACTCCCAGTATGGGACTATATGGGTCTATATGGGTCTCGGTGACTTTTTTCAAAAATTTCACCGTTTCGCTCCGGGACACTTCCTATCATGTTCTAAATGACGAAACTAAGAAAACAAATCCAAACAACCATACCGCAAATGTCTACAAGTAGGTTTCCCAGTGGGACAAACATTGGTCCTATACCCCCAGTATGGGACTATATGGGTCTATATGGGTCTCGGTGACTTTTTTCAAAAATTTCACCGATTCGCTCCGCGACACTTCCTATCATGTTTGTCTTGACGAGACTAAGAAAACAAATCCAAACAACCACACCGCAAATGTCTAAAAGTAGGTTTCCCAGGATGGTCCTATACCCCCCATACTCCATATAGGCATTTTCCCGTAATTTAGGATAAAGTCCGTGTTCGGTATTTTTTCAGGTAAAATTTTACATACACCCACCCTAGAACTAGGGGGAGATAACTCTATTGATAGGCAAGCCCCGTTAAGCCCGGCGACCTATATACCCCCATACCCCATATAGCCATTTTCCCGGATTTTTCGATAAAGTCCGTGTTCCGTTTTTTTTTCAGGATAAAATTTACATGCACCCACCCATGACTGGATGCCCCTTCACCTAGGCTTCACATGGATACCTCATACAACTCCATCGGCCCATTAGGGACTCCCCTAGATCCCAAAACGTCTGTTTCCATACCCTTTGGCCACCGTGCATGCGTAGAATGCCGATATTTCAACCCCACACCCAGCCCATTAGATGCCCCTTCACGAATGCTTCACTTTGATACCTCACTCGACCCCATTGGACCATTAGGGGCTCCCCTAGCTCCAAAACGTCTATTTTCATACCCTTTGGCCATCGCGCATGCGCAGAATGGTGACAACGCCCGAGCCACTAGTCCAGGCAGATGCCCCTTCACGAATGCTTCACATTGATACCTCATATGACCCCATTGGACCATTAGTGGCTCCCCTAGCTCCAAAACGTCTATTTTCATTCCCTTTGGCCACCGCGCATGCGCAGAATGGTGACAACGCTCGAGCCACTAGTCCAGTCATATACCCCTTCACGATGGCTTCACATGGATACCTCATACAACTCCATCGGCCCATTAGTGGCTCCCATAGATCCCAAAACGTCTATTTCCATACCCTTTGGCCACCGCGCATGCGCAGAATGCCGATATTTCAATCCCACACCCAGCCCTTCAGATGCCCCTTAACGAATGCTTCATTTTGATACCTCACTCGACCCCATCGGTCCACTAGGGACCCCCCTCGGTCACAAAACGTCTATTTAGGTATTCCCCGTATACATTAACATTACAAAATGGGGGCTCCAAAATGGCGGCTACAACATGGCACCTACAACATGGCGGCTATAACATGGCGCCTACAACATGGCGGCTACAACATGGCGCCTACAACATGGCGGCTACAACATGGCGGCATGCCAGGGAAAAACCCCAGTACATAACAAACAAGTCTGGACATGTCCAAAGGTCACGCCTCAGTCACCCCAACCGGAAGTGACGTCATATGCAAATTTCTGAGGTCAAAGGTCAATTGGCTTCAATTTCACCTTTCCCTACTACCATTTTCCAACATGGCGGACTAGCCGCCATTAGCCGCCATTGTGGGGAAAAACCCCAGTACATCAACACACACAGACAAGTCTAGACATGTACAAAGGTCACGCCTCATTCACCCCAACCGGAAGTGACGTCATAGTTACATCCGGGTGAAATGCGGCTCGATTTGCTGTAACGCTACTACTGACATCACACTGTTCGAAGTTGAAACTGCAAGCGCATCTTGTTGTTCCACGGTTGTGGTTGTGTTTTCCTGTGGTAAGGTTGAAAATCTGCTAGTGTAATTTATCATTCTTCAACTATTTGCAGCTGGATCTCTAATTTTAAAAGCAACTTGAACGGTGTACAACTCGGACAACGTCTGCATGAAGCAAGTGAGTACGTCTTCTCCGTAAAACCTGACAGTAATGCTGCATCACATGTTTTAATGTGAATATTGATCGTTTTATTTGTGTGTAGAAATTGATTTTTCACTTTCCAACTTTGTTTATATTCTGAAGACATCAGTAAATATCGAGTCCCCACACGATAATTATACAATGGATCTCTATTGAGCGTGGGCTTTCAACATTAGTATTTGCTTTCAGAATGACATTTCGAATGTGTATTCCATCGCAACAATTATATTTTTTCCGGCACTGCTCTGCTCTTGTCCATTACAATAATGTCTTGGTGAAAAGCACGTATTTGAACTGTCGCATTGACAGCTAACCATGAAAGTCCCTTTGTTTGGCGAAATTCTGGTTTGCAACACAGTACACAACAATTATGCAATTAAATGATTCGCTCTGGGATCATGAGTGCATTTAATACGAAATGTGGCGAAAAATCACATAACGATGACGATCCTGACGGTGAAGCATTGCAATATATATTCAAATTTGTTAGCCTCCTCGCCACGAAAGACATTGTAAGGAACAAGTGTTTGATACATAACGTTGCCCCGAATTTCCTTTCTAAAATCGATTAAATTGATCGTTTCACTACTGCATTTCTTTCATCCTTACCTTGAAAATGTGTAAAATTGATGGAATTCCTCGTATATGAAACATTGGTTTCACACGTTCAGGTAAACCTTGGATCCTCGCAGAGGAGAGACAATTAAGGTTTAATGTCGCGTTCTTTTGATTTGATTGAAATTGTAGTTTAAGGGCCGCTTCCCATACGGATTTCGCGGCCCATCAACTCAATGCTTTATTTAAATTTCACGGTACATTTCTTTGTTAATTTGAGATCTTTTGCAACGCTAGATATTAAAATAAATAATTAAATAATGAATAACAATAACAATGAGGAAATATAAATACTAGTAGAGAAGAGTCGCTATGTACAAGTCGTTAAGTCTGTTATTGGTTTTTATACTGGAAAATATTTGTTATAATCGCGTGGATGATTCCTTTGTCTCGGTACCCCATAGTACGCACAAAGCCGTCCAGAAAAAACTGGGAGAACCAGGGCGTTTTCAGGATTCTTCGAGACGGCTTCCCTAACGACGCCCTTGGGAACAGGGTGGGTCCTTCCAGAAATCTGTGCCTATAATAATTGCTTGGAGTGTGTAGTGGGGTACAGAACGGCAGGTCTACGTCCTAATGTCGCGTTCAGCAATATTTCAGCTATATAGCGACGATCAAACAAAAGTTTAAGTACTCAAGCCGATGACTTAGTAATTCAACGCATTAAAACATGCATTAAAACTTATGGAACAAACCGATTTCTCTCAAATAACCCAAGACACAGTCCTCTCTCATCCGACTAAAAAGATCTTCCAAAGTAGCCGCTTGATAAAAACAATCTCTTACAATCTTAAAGTCTATGCAGTCGATAAGAATATGTTTCACTGTGAAATCTTCGTGGCATGGAATACACCTTTTTCAGTAAATGTTCATCAGTTAATCGTGTATGGTCGATTATACATCGCCTGATCAAATCTACAGTCGTGTAACTGTAGAATATTCAAGATAGTGGGATTAGTCGAAGTTCCGCTTTTAATGACTTGAATGTATGACAGTGAATCTGAGAATATGACATATTTTTTCCTTTTAGTGCACCCAATACCTTCCAAAGCCAACAATATAGCTATTGCATCCGAACGAGTTCTGAAGTATTTGCCTCTAATATACGATCTCGTACTCGTAATTTCGTTAAATTACAGTTTATTCGTAAGATGTCGATTTTCGTCTGACACCGGACAATTTGGTCACATTCACGGTCGTAAGTCAGCAATTCTCTCTACTGGACTTAACGTGTAACTCACGAACTGATTTCTGGGATTCTTTAGTAACGTCCAGTCGCAGAATCGCTGTGGCAAGGAATCAACCTTCGTTTATATGAATTAGTAGACTAGACGCCAAGAATTCTCCATTTCAGCTCATGATATATTCCCTTTCCGCCTTGACTGTCAGTCTAACTGGCACCTCATCATAAAGGTACCGGGTGAAAATTTAAGACGCTTATTTTGGCGGCACTATGAAAACGATCTGGCGTAAGACACACGAAATATAAGTAACAACGGATCCACTGCAAGTTGTATTGTCAGACTTTTGTCCAGTACCGTATATTACCTTTCATTGCGAGGTCTTACAGAAGGCCTTACCGAAAATGTTGTTCATGTTCAAAACGGTCGAATGTTTAATGGAACTATATAATCTGGTCCAGCTATTGATACCAGGCATGTCCAGTTGTAAGTTTAGGTTACTACGGTCAAGTAGTTCATATTGCATAACGTTAATTTCATTATGAAAAAGAATGCATTGTGAAAAGGGTCTGTTGCACAATAAATCAGGTTGAATGAAATCCGTCCCCATGTCGGCATTAATTTCAGACTGATTTGAGGAGAGTCGCATTAGTTTCGGAACATTATCATATCAGCTTGAATTTTTTTCACTGAAATATTTTGGTCTTGCATCATATTTTAATACGAATTTCAAATTTCAAATTCGTATTGATATTACAATTTGGAATTTTAAAGTTGAAATACGGTTTATATCTCATAGTAGAATTTAAATTTAAACTTAGAACTTCAATTTAAAATGTCAATTTGAAATTCCAATATAAAATGAAATTTAAACTTCAATATAAACAATTCGTATGAGAAGTCAGGGAGGCTGGCCCATTTCATGGGAAGGGGCGGTAGGGGAAGACGGGGTAGTTGGGCTCGTTCAAACTCTTGAAACGAACACCCCTTCAACTAGCAATGCCAAATGTGGAAGGTACATTTAACAATGGACATTCGTAGGAATTAGAGATATCCTTACATGTTTATACTGGCTTTCCTGCATGCGATGGGATACCAGACAACGTTTCGCTCATCCGACCTTAATATATTTCCATAGCAACAGGTTATGACATGTGTAAGAGGTTCGAGCGTAATAATACTGCCCTTTCTTGTGACGCGTAAACACATTTGTCCTACATTCCTTTATTTACAAATGGGTTACGACAAAAAGAGGTGTTGCAAACATACACTTGAAGCAAAGTGAATTTGGTCAGCGATAAAATCAAATCTCGATTCTCGCAACGAATTGTCGTGATAAGCTGACTGAACGCGCTCGTGAATGGTTAGATTTAGAGAAGACCTCTCGAGATAATTATATTCAGAACAGCTAACTATTTAGAATAACTAACTAATCTGGTGTACGTTTGTACGATTATCAATACCGTGGCTCGCGAGGATGGCCGCTTCATCATGCACAGTGATAAATTTCGTCTAAGCTCGGGATAGAAAATATGTTGTTTTCCAGTGTTTCAAAGTACGTGCATATATGGATAAATATCCTTTCGGCTAATAGGCATGATCTATTATAGATGTCGCTATATTAATTGATTTTACCCGACGGAAAATCAATATGTGGCTGGTGATTTTGTCGTGGAAATAAGATAACCAGGTTTATTGGTCAACCGGTACTGCATGTAACACGGAACATTCGCAATATTAAGGTTCTTATTATCAAGCGTCAGTTTTCCGCGCTAGCCGTTGCTTTTTAGACACGGCGTCAAATATTCATTTGAAAAAGCGTAGACTTTTTGCAGTATTTTTCCCTTCTCGATTCACACTGCAATGTATTGCAAGAGACAAAAAGCTATACCCTGCAACAATTACTACGCTTTTTGTATCAGCTTAGACTTTCAGCTATGGCCCCTTGTCTGTTTTACATATTGTAGCAGTGTTTATTTCTTCCCATCAATGGTTTTGTTCAGTCTAAGACAGCAGAGGCAGAACCACTCCATCTCTGGGTTTTAAAAACCGTGATCAAAGAAAACGGTTGTTCGCAAACAGAATTGCACTCAACAGGTTAATGTATAAAAGCTGCTGTAAAGTGTACATATGTACATTTGCCAGGCTACCCGAGGATGGAGTGAGAAATTCTCTGAAAGCTTGAACTAGTAAAAACAGTCCGTATCGATCTTTTATTCGTCATCATCTTTATTAGTTGAACCCCTCTATCGTAGGATATAGTTTCATGTTATTAGATATAATACTAGCAAATATCCTAACGTGACGGAAAGATATGATCTTAGCGCGCAAGCTATTTCATTCTACTATTCGTAACCCGAGTCTACTTCCTCGAAGACATCGCAAGCTATCCCTTTCTGGACAGTAATATTCCAGTGACATGCAAGATCTATGGCGTTACGTTTCGTAACTTGTGTCTATCCGCTTTACCCGGGCCACGGGCCGTATGAACCCATATAAATCAAGATTCTCATGGTGTTCATATGAACAGACACAACCAAAGCGTGACTGAGATACGTCATTCTCTGGATCACGAGTTTACAACGAATATCAGATGGATTAAGAACACTGATCAGCGATACGGATTTGATGTTTTTTGAAACATCATGCTGTCTTGCCGACATCATTTTAAACTGTGGACCGCTTCTGTCAGGAAACTAGCCTATGTTTATGTATACTGAGATTATCTTTTAGAATTTGGTGCTAATGCTGTTATATGGAATATGGGAAAGGTCTTTGGATTATGGACGCGGATATTCTATAATGGAGGGCGGCTGAATTATGAATGACGGACCAGATGCATGTCATTGTCGGTTTTAGATTCCATTCCAAAGATTAATATAAAGGATTTCAAAAAGGCAAGAGCTTTTGGCTACCCCTCTCGCCAAGTCGTATTTATGCTGGTAACTATGAACAGTATGCTGCAGTTGTCATATCCATCCTGGATAATACAATATGCACATGGCAGCATTGCTGTTGACAAACCTGTTAAAGATCCACCCTCGATCCTCCGCACAAATGTAGCGACTGAAAAAAAAAATCAAAACGCGTCATTCTGCGAAAGTTCATGTGCTGAGGTCTGTCCATTCTAATTAGTCGTCTACTTTGGAGCTTGTCAGAGATCAAAAATTTCTTGTTTCTTTCCAGCGTGTATAGCAAACTGAAATGAGCATCATTTCTCTGTGATGTTGATAATGTATCACGCCTGGAATAATTTCGTATTTCTCTCCATACAACAGTCCATTAATGTTGTTTTCATATAGCACATGCTGGGCAGAGAAATGAGATTGGATGCTGTCATTTATCGGGTGTCCCGTATCAAACGCTATACAAAAGCCAATTATCTCTCTGTTTTTCTAACAGAGTGATAATTGTCCTTTTCAAATGACATACATGGTTATTCTGAACCACGATGTTTTACTTGTAGAAAATGATGTCGGCTGTTTTTTTGTTAATTTTTTTTTCTCAAAATTGTACGTTTACAGTAAATCTTTCCGAGCTAGGGAATGATACATTTCTTTCAACTGAAAAGAGATGAAGTTTGATCATCATGGAATACTGCTCAAATCATATTTAAATATGCCCATATTTGGGATTCCTCATACACGTTACTGATGGTTGTGTAGGTCATCGTAAAGGTCGACTTCCTTTCTTGAGGGCACAGATACATAAGTGGAGTGGGCCTGTGAAACGAAGCATATCCTGTGGGAAGTTTGATACTCGGCCTACGGAACTTCCATATTTAGTCACACCCATGATATCCCGCGTAAAGATTTTGCATTTCGTCTTGCGTTAGTAGGGGCTGTCCAAGAGTTTAGTGAGGTAGGCTGTTTGAGGAGTGCCAGTACCGTCTAGCTTTGCTAATCTAATGATACATGCTTCTATTTCATTCGCTTCTTATATTATCCACGGAGAATATGCTGTAAGGTTCTGGAACTAAGATTCAGCGCGAAATCGTGAACCTTTTTGACAAAGCACGAGTGAGAGAGAGTAGTTTGTTAATTTAACTTTTAATAGCATGCGAACACATCCACTAGAATTTTCTTTCGTCCTGCAACAAAACACACTTCAAACTGTAGTGTAGTTTTTAACTCCAGTTACAATCATGTGATTGTTCTGGGGACATTAGGTGTTCCAAGTGGTCACATATGTCGCACAATTTATATTGCGAAATGATTCTATAAAACTCTGATACCAGACGACCTAAATCACAAATCTGGTGGATGTTCCACGAACATAGGCCTGTACAGAAGTGCGTTAAATGCCTATTTCGCTTATTCGCCAACGTTCGGTTCGATGTTGTGAAGCCTCTCTTGTGGCGTACTCACCAAACACTGGCGTTATGATTTCTCCCAAATTCTGGTGGAAGGAAGTTTTCAAATGTAATTCGCAATAAAATGTTTCAATATACACCAGACAGTAGAATTAGCACATACGCAATTCATCTTAGGCATGTATCTATATATTAGAATAAATGGAGTCCCCCAAGAACTAGGCCACACATTTCTAGCGTATGAATATTCGATTTCAAATATTCCCAATATTATAGATCCATTAAAAAAGAGTATCAAGGGAAGGATTATGCATGTCGTGCGATCAAATATTATAATTTTCTTTCCAGGTGAAACGTCTAATAGACAAACTGATTGGTACCCATTGTCAATAGTAGAGGTATCCGAAGACTCAGCATCGGAATAAAAGTTGGTGATAATTTTGAGTATATTATCAAACGATGATGGATTGGTATACATAATTAACGCAGAAATCCATCCGTACAACATGAATTCTGTTCTGTTATATTTTGTTCCTTAACAAATTTTAATTTTTTAATAAAGTTCCTGTCACAGAAATATACTAATATGTATTATATTTGTGAAAAGGTCTGTCCAATACAGCACAAAAAGTAATTTGTCATCTCTCAAGGAAATATAAATTACAAAAATTAAATCCGGGTGTAGAACCTCACTCGATCCTGAAGGCCGATGACATCAACTGATGAGATCGCTGTGACGTGAACCTACCGAAACAAGACAACTGCAGGTTAATTCTGTGCATCAATGCTAATGTAGTTACCATACCAATTAAAAATTAAATATTCTTTTGTGTGGAAGTATTATAACAATTTGCGATGACCGATTGATATTGAAGAAAATGGCACCCTAATTGTCGGTAACTTTACAACTTGTTGAAGTATAGCCTTCATATTTGCACATGTATGTGTTGATGGTTTGACCATTGCACTGTTACTGGAATCTCACTATCTGCAAGTCACAAATCACCAATGACAATTGTGTTCTTCTGATTACTACAATCAAATTATTTGAATTTAAATGAGTGGTTTGTCAAACTTAACTTTCAGATGTCTTCGCCAATAACTTCTAAAGTATTTCTCAAAAACGTTCGAACTTTCAGACTCTTGAAATATACCTTTCAAACAAAATTAGAGTAGCCCATGTTTTTCTTAAATTTCCGCATGAAAATGATTTTATGGGTTTTCAAAGTTTACTAATACCGACAAATCTAAAAGTGTATCCTTCTTCAACTAAATCCCAGGTATTTTTAGAACGAAGGCAAGCCGAGGAAAAAAAATATTAGGCAAGCATATTTAGTTCTGCTTATATCGTGTGTTTCTTCAAATTTCATGTCTTTAATGGAAATAACAGGCGAGTTATTTAAAGGACAAGCTGAAGAAACACAGTAAAATGTGGATCTAACTGAATATTATACAACTGTACATCACCGGATATCTTCCAGTTTTAATTAAGCGTAACATATATAGGTAGTCGTAAAAGATAATTTAGTAAATCGTTTGTGGACAAAAAAATCGACCCTCTCTCACCACACACTTCCCAAGGTTGGATTCTTCTTTGAAGTAGCAGGAACACAACTGGGCTGGGTGGTGCTTAGTTGGTTCGTCGTGATATAGCTGAAATATTGTTGAAAGCGACGTTAAATTCTATTCCTTCACTCACTCACTCACTCACTCACTCACTCACTCACCCAAGGCTGGAAAGTTTACAGGGTTCGTTAGTAGCAGAATACTGGCGATATCTAATAATTAGATATTTCGAATGGTTTCCCAATGTACCTACATGTACGTCATTTTCTAGTGTAATGATTTTCTACATTCTGTATTTTCTGTCTTGGTCCAAGGGATAGGAAGTCATAGGAAGTCAATAGTTCTCGTGTCCCTATATGAGCTTCACTAATACATACATGCACATGATGTTTGCTTTCCATGCAAACAACTGATCTTGGTTGTAGTCATTGATATTGAATTCCTGGCATTTCTTTTCAAAAGTACGGATGGCAGTCAAGTTTATTTTCTAAACAATGTAAAGCAGTTGTGTAACTCTCCATGGTGACATTTGCAATGTGCAAAATTGAAGAACTGGGAAGCACTCTGCAGAGTGTGTGTAGAGTTGTTTTTCTCTGCTTCACCATGGTCTGTTACTAATGGATTTAATACAGAAGTGGCGCGCGAAGAAATCTGAAATGGCAGAAGTGTCGGGTGATGAAATCTGAAACGGTAGAAATGTCCTCTTTTAATGGAAGACATCAGATCTGATCTGTATTCATGTAGGGAAGCTCACAAGAGAAAAGTGTCTATAAACAAAGAAAGATAATGTCTTTCATCGACTGAAGGCCATCTTTTATCCAAATTAGCATTGAGAATTATTTTTCTTGTTGCAATTACAAGATTTGAACGGAGCTACATGCTCTCCTATTACATCTTCAAAACATCTGCATCAGATAATGTGTGACCGTACTGTATCGGAATGGCTTGTGTTGTGTCTCCCCATTTTATGTCAGCAGCAGAGAGTTATCCAAACCAGTGCATTATCCAAATTGTCTGATCATACCGAAAATTTCAAACATCAGCTTTGCCAAGTAAGCTTCAGATCCGTTCAATTTCTGCAAGTACTGAAAGGCAAGGCCTTTGTGCAACGCTATATACTTCCAATTACGGAAATCATTCATCTGGCGAACTGTTCTGAACAAGATACAATAATTTTTATTTAACGTCGGATTACATGGAAAATAAATAGCATTGGCTATGAAGCTATGAGGCATTTAAAACAGACGTTTAAAAGGATATTACATATAACTATTTAAATATGGAACAGAAACAGGAAAGTAAAACATGATGAAACGTTTAGACATATACGAGAATGAAACTAACTTCGAGGATAAAAAAACCAGACATATACAAGAATATAAACGTGGGGTACCAGCAAAGTGATGTTTTTGTCATATTTCTTCAAAATTTCTGCTTTTCCGCGATGAAAAGTGGGAAAGTGGACAATCACATTAATATTTACTAATTTACCATGAAGTTTTTGCGGAGAAATTGCGAAGAAATCTGCCCGAAAAATCGACCCAAAAATGCCGTTTTTAAAAATGACGTCACTGTGACGTCACCGAAGCGGCCATCTTGAATTATTTTAAATTTTCTGGTGGAGCCTAACCCAATGGTATAGTGTGGTAAATTTCATCCCCCTATGTCAAGGGGTAAGAAAAATAATTAAGGGGCGAGTTCGCCCTCCCCCCAGGCCTGGACAGGTCCGGAAAGGCCCAGGTCAGATGGGGCTAATGTCGATAAGTGTTTTAGTTCTTGAGAAATTGTTGCCAATTTATTTATGACAATTTTTGCAAATTAATGTTTTTGATCTGGGAGTTATTAGCTAATGTCAGTGTATTTTCGCCCAAACAGACCGACTATATATAAACCGATTGCACGAGATGCAAACATTTCAAGTCCATCTTTAGCATCTTTTTTGAAGCGAAAAATAAAAGGCGTACAATCAACGTGTTGCCTGAAGTAAGTATTGTCATGAAGTAATGTTCCTTTTAACTGGAATATTTAACGCCCTTTTCTGTAGCCATTTCAGTTCTACCGAGTTATTTGTAGACGCAACCGTTTTGCATTTTGAACAGCGCCGTCTAGCCAGTCTAACGCAAGGATGTATATTTCGTGTTCATTTGCTTCAAATATTTCACTACTAGATTAATATTCACGGGCAAAAAGTTAACAAAAGTCTCCAAAATTGAAACAGATAAAAGGTAAATTGAGGAACATTTCTTACATGGAAAATAGATCACTAACAAGAAAGCAGAATAGGTATAAAAAGAAATGGTCTTCATGTGGTCCGTGTAACCTTGCACAATTCAATTTTCGTTTTTTTGCTTTTGGTTTCTCAAAATCAAAAATTGAAATTTGACCGTCAATTTTCAATTTTCGTTTTCCGTTAATTTGACGTTCAATTTTCGATTTTCGTTTTTCGTTTTACTTCGCGCAAAAATGAAAATCAAATATTGAAAATTGCCTCGATTTGTCCGTTTTTCGTTTTTTGATTTTAACTTTGACGCGTCAACTGCGCACGCGCAAGGCTTATGATGTCACTTTCGGTCCGCGGAGTAGTATGAAAAGCGCAAATCGGATTGTTTAGGCAGGGGTGGAGCATAATATGGAAAACCAGTAGGGGGAAAGATTTGGGAGTTTCATTACACTATAGATCCCTGGAGCCAGGCATTCGACCTAGATTATAATGGGCCAACTGTGCATGTGCAGAAGCGAGTAGGCATTCGTGCAGCAGGTGTGATGCATTATATGGAGAACAACGGAGGTGCATACACACGGTAGTTTCATTAAAGTAGGATAGTATAATAAATACGTGGATACCCTAATTCATAACCCCCAAAGGAACTTCCCGCTTCGATGCGTTTGACATCCGCACTTAAAGCGTTGAAGTGTTTTTGACGCTGAACGTTGACGGGCATCTGAACGCTCCAACGATCCAGGTCCCAAAAATAGAGAATGAAGATTGGACCTGAAGCGGTGAAGCATTCAGACGTCTGGCATCAAACGTGGCGATTGTGTACTTGTTTGAAATGTTGGTTTACGGGTCGCTTATGCGGATTTCGCGGCCCATCACCGCGATGCTTACTCTTATTGGTATTACATCTTTGTTGGTATCTTTATAAATACTATATTTCAAATCAATAACAAATAGCGGTTGTGTGCATGAATGCTGTTCGCTTTTTGGCTCAGGCCTCAATGCCAATAACCAATGAGAACAGCGGGATGCCACCTATCCAGACCTGTCTGGTGCATCTTCACAAGTCCAGGTAAATCGTGAATCTTCGCACAGGGTTTACCTGGACATTTTTGATGATTCGAGTGAGTTCTGGAGTCGTTGCCTCAATCTCGAACATTTCATCCCCAGAGGTTTTTTTGAATTAGCATGTCGGCATCCCAAGGCGGCGGTTTTTGCTTTGACTCACTATGTCGATTTCAGTCCGACATCAAAGTTATGCCAGCGATGTCACATCTCAAACATTGCAGCTAGCGGATTGTCGTAATGAGCTAGCTGAGCCTGTTCAATAATTGGCTTGATTTAGAGGATACCCCTTGATCTTTTTTTTTATCCAGAACTACCGTGAGCAACTAACCAAGGCAATGTATAGATACCCTAACAAATCGATCAATACACTGGCTTCCGAGGATGGCCTGGTGGGCCACATGCCTCTCACGCTCCACACCTCTTGTACGACACGATTTGTGTTTTCTATTCTACTCGGCGTACCGGAAGTGACATCATAACCCGTCCACGTGCGAACCTAACATTGATATGTCAAGGTTAAAATTAAAAAACGAGAAACGGACAAGGCGAGGCAATTTTCAATATTTGATTTTCATTTTTGCGTGAAGCAAAACAAAAAACGAAAATTGAAAATTGACTGTCAAATATCAATTTTCGTTTTTTGTTTTTGCAATCCCAGGATCAAAAATTGAAAATTGACGGTCAAATTTCAATTTTTGATTCTGAGATCACAAAAACAAAAAACGAAAATTGAAAATTGACGGTCAAATTTCAATTTTTGATTTTGAGAAACCAAAAACGAAAAACGAAAATTGAACTGTGCAAGGTTACATGGACCTCATGTGACTTGTTATTTCCTGATGGACAAGATATTATCTCGGTCATTTTAATACCATCGATGAAATTTGAAATATTAGTTTATTTTCTCTTTATCCTTATGAAGTTGGACGCCTATTTTTGATTACATTATTATTTACTTTGATTATTCATCGAAGTTATTTTTTTCTGGAGCAGGCTGAAGGTCGTACTGGTTTTTTGGCTTTCAGCCAATCTGTCACCGGCACTAAGATATCGTGACCCTGATTGATCTAGGGTGCGCTCCATTTGGTACATTCTTAGCGGTCAGACGGCCCATTTGTCCCACCATTCACAGTTTTTGCTGTATCGTCAAGTGATGCAAGCTGTTCCATGGAAAGCACTCCATTAGCATAATTAGTGCGCAGTGATCAGGCCATCGTAAGACCGAATTGATGCTGTCGAATCGTGAATAGGCTAACTGAACTATATTAACAACGAAGTTGTAGAACCTTTGTATATTTAGATGAATAAACCGAAAGCCTGCAGTCGTATCTTTTACCTTGTTTTTGTTCACACTACACGTGAATTAGTGGGCTATGTTTTATGTACAAAAATATATGTCCAAGATTTCATATATCTGTAACTATCTATCTATAACAGAGCATTTTATTGGTAACAACATATGCATTCCCATTAGCCTGTATAATATTCCGTCCAATGAAGCCTCTGATTTATCGATCTTCGAAGCGATTACGTTCAATCGGTGGAATATTGGAGATACTATCGGGTGCAGGACGGATCGAGACGATTTTGACTGGGAAATTGTCATAGAGGTTTGCTGCAAACTTGAACATGCCGATCGTAATAGAGCTGACCAACGTGAGAACGAAAACTGATAAATACATTCCTGGTTCAAACTTCGCGGGTAAATACACCACATAACCAGATATCTGAGATCCGACTTCCATGCGCAAATTGCACTCCTAGGGAAGCTGAGGGGTGCAATTTATTTTATTGGCTTGATTAGCAGTGGGCGTCTTCATCGATGTTGCTGTTGTTTGAAGAAGATAATTATTTACCATCATTTCATGCAGCACAATGACGCTCGAAAAAATATAAACAACAACATCGACGAAGACACCCACTGCATATCAAGCCACTGAGAATTTATTGAACCCAGTGAAATAAAAAACAAAACAAAAAACTGACAGACTTGTGGGTGCAGATCACAGGTACTGGTTTGTCAGTTGTACTTGTTTTAATGAAATATACTGACTTATTGTTGTAGTTATCTGTATACGATCCTCCTTCGTTACCATCTTGGTCACTAAGTTCGTAGTTCACTATGAACAGCACAAAAAGATAGCACTTTGACGTATAAACTCCATGGTGAGGGCTTCCAGGTTCCAGTTCTGCCAGCTTCTTGAAAAGTTCCATTTCATAAAAGGTGACTATTACTGTACCACAGAGTTTATGGATTAAGATGAGTGAGTGAGTGAGTAGTGGGGTTTAACGTCGTTTTCAACCTTGTTTCAGTCATATCATCACGGTGCCTACATGTGCCACATCACGGGAGTTCTCCTAGTTCCTATTATCCTGATCAGCCCAGTCAGTACAGTACCCGGTCACCCATTGGCCGAACTATCACAGACATCCAAAGATCAGAGATTGATAGACAGTTCAGCAGTCTAAAATATATCTGTTTGTTGTCTATTCACAATTTTCTTGGGTGTTACTACTTTTTTTTTTCTTTCTTATTTTTTTTTTGTAATGACCATGTTATAGCGTATTTGTATCTCACCTTACAACCAATTAATTTTTTCAGTTTTGTCTTGCACACAATTCTTTATATATACAATTGACCCATTGAAAATGAAATTCATGTACATGGTTTCAAAGCAACGAATGGATCTTGTACATTCATTACTGTTTCAGACAATAGTACTCTTGAGTACTTTCATTTTTCTTTAAATTAGGATCTACTGATATTTGATATTATTCCAATCACGTTGATATAATGTATGTATAATGTATAATGTATGCACCAAATCACAAGAAAATTCCAATTATAAAACAAAAGAAACAAATCTCAAATTTGCCGCAAGCTTGACTTTAGGGGTACTTGGTGTCTGAAGCTTTGAAAGAAACGAGCCATTCTGGATCGAATAGCTGAGTTTGTCAAAATATGAATTAACGGGTTAATTGCGGAGTTGGCGTAATCAAAGATATATGAAATCACGTAAACAGGGAATGGAATGTAATCACGTTCATACAGTGGCCAGATTATATCATATGGCATCCAACAAATCAAAAACATCGAGATGATCACGATCGTGGTCTTGAAACATTGATTGTTCTGGGATTGTATACACTCTAAGCTCAGAAGGTGTAGAAAAGGTGCAAAAAAGGTGTAAATCAAACGTTTACACCTTCTGGGTTCATGTTTACACCCTTAGGAGGTGTAAATAAGGTGTAGAAAAGGTGCAAATGTATGAAGATTGATTCCAACCCTGATTTTACATCCGTAAAGGTGTAAATTTATTGAAAGGTGTTAAAAAGGTGTAAATGCTTAATTTTCCATACACATTTGGAACTTAATTTCTATGTTGAGGAAATGTATTTCCTTGTCATGCTTACAGTAAACCATCAAAATTCCCAACTTTCCGCACAAAATTAAATCAATGGATCTAACAATTTAACCAGTCTCTCTAACATTTGAGCAAAAATTCTAACGGAAGTATTATTAAAAAAAACGAGCTGCAGACCATAAGAATCAATCCCCCAGTCGGTTTTACGAGGGAGTGAAAATTGAACAGCCGCTCTAGTGTTCTCACTCAAGGTTGAGCTCAAGACTACAGGGGCGGGGGGGGGGGGGGGCGTTCTGGGGTTTTGAATATCAACAGTAAAGTAAATATTATGTATCATGCAGAGTCGACAAAAGCACGTTGTTTGTCGACCAATGTAAGAAGTTATCAGATCGATATCTACAGTGCTGTTAACTGCTTAGCTATCAGATAAAGTGATTTTCAACTTCATTTCAATGGGGGATTTGCACAATAAGCAGTGAATACAACGGAATCTGTACAAATTGTAGGCTTTGATTGCTCCACTGAGACAGGAAGGTGTGAAATGGGCTAAACGGTTCGAAGTGATAATCTTGACAGCTTGTTGTGCATGTTACCCATTAACAATTGTGCGATTATCGTCACAAATTATTACTTGATCAAGTAATGGTTACCATCCTGTCCGGAAACGACCCCTTTTAACACACCATAATCATAATCCGCGGCCTGCCTTTATCTCATATCTCTTTGACGCTAACACAAAGTTTTTGTTAAACTATACATATCGGTGATGATTCTATTGCTCAATTAGTTTTTGAGTTTATTCTGCCAATGCCTAACAATACAGGGTGTTCCAGAAGTCTTGGTCACATTTTGACATTGAATATATTAAAAACTATTGAGGATATACAAATGCATATGGCAACATCATTAGCATTACACAAAACTTAATGACTTTCATTTTCAAATGGTACCAGTTTCATCTTACTACCATTCATGGCTCAGCAGATACGAGGATTTGAAATGTGACCAAGACTTCTGGAACACCCTGTATATGCCTCTCTTCTATTGTTCATGAATTTGTAAATAAGCACGGCTTCGCTTCCCATGTTGTCCACCATTTCCAATATAAGCCGACCCGATATTACTTCAAAACAAACTTCCGTTACGATAAATTGCGCACAGCCGTTTTTTCTATACTCCGAAATACTTATACCAGTGCTGTTATGACCTGACATATATGACCATCGCCCATCGTGGCTGAAACACATATATGTTAATATGTAAGAAATAAAACTACACAAAATGTAGAGTTAGAGCTAAACTGAATATTGCTCTGCTAAACCGGTTTCGTCCATTTTATGGACTTTTCAATAGCAGTAATAAATTTATTTATATGTAAGGCTATATATACATATAGTTGCCTTGTAGTTGAACATGTTAAAACGCATTTTTATATACTAATTGGACATTGGAGACATACACATTTACAATATAATGCAGTAGACAAAAGGTAAAACAGTTTGATATAATCCGACAATGATATATAGAACAAAACAGAACATTAGAAGACATGTCCGTTGAGGCAGTATTGCCTGACAAGTCCAGACTTGATAAATACATGATTAATTTTTACAGACTGTCTGACATCTCCTTTTTCAGTCGATGCATGCATAAAAGAAATAATTAATTGTTTCAATTCTACAGTTCATATATCAATAAAGGTATTATTAGCAGTTAAATTTACATTTGAACTTCCGAATGAAGTACTGTTCCTTTTTCTGTCGCCTGACTGTATCATCGGATTTCATTTCATAAAACGGAAAAATACTAAATTTCGTTTCAAATTCACTAGCACATTCTGCAATATGTTTGCTAACCTTAAGATGCCTTAATGAAGGTGTGTTGATCTGTTGTCGATGGACTCTTACTCTATTTCTGAGCACATCCCCCGTTTCGCCAATGTATGTTTTGTCACATCCATTGCATGCAATAACATACAGTAAATTTTGTGAATTGCAGCTCATACTGCTATTAACCTTGAAATATATATATGCATGACGTACCTATGTTAATGGAGGTTCTGTTGATAAACGTATGTAATATATACTCATGAGTTTAGTGTTTCGATTTCATATTTCTCATCCTGCAACTGATTTACGCATTTTCCAGTGGAAGTCATGCTGGCTAAACATGTGCATTAAGCACTAGCCAGCTGGGCTTAAATCGTATCCGCAATTTAATACAGTTAAATACTCCAATCGATAAGAGCTTGGAGGGATTCTAGCGTACAAGGCATTTAACCCAGGCACCATAATTAGCCAATCAACCAACGCAGATTCAGCCAATCAGGAACGCGCAGCTATAACCTATCAACGATAACTCCTTTGTCTCCGTCCACCTATCAAATGTTACCGGATTAGGCCAGACGTTAACATACTGAGAATATACAGTCAGTTATTCCTGGGACCTTGGTTGAGAAGATTAGTATCCTGATAGACTACAACAAAGGCCGTATACCAACTGATTCGTGCTAACTCATTAGAGACAGAATGAAAACAAGACGCTTCTCTAGTAAACAGAGAAAACGCTACAAGAAGTCCTGCGACCTTGATTGAGAAGATTAGTATCCTGATAGACTACAACAAACGCCGTATATCAACTGATTCGTTCTAACTCATTAGAGGCAGAATGAAAACAACACGCTTCTCTGGTAAACAGAGAAAACGGTACAAGAAGTCCTGCGACCTTGATTGAGAAGATTAGTATCCTGATAGACTACATCAAACGCCGTGTATCAACTGATTCGTTCTAACTCATTAGAGACAGAATGAAAACAAGACGCTTCTCTGGTAAACAGAGAAAACGCTACAAGAAGTCCAGCGACCTTGATTGAGAAGATTAGTATCATGCTAGACTACAACAAACGCCGTATATCAACTGATTCGTTCTAACTCATTAGAGACAGAATGAAAACAAGACGCTTCTCTAGTGAAGAGAGAAAACGCTACAAGAAGCAGAGACATATTAATTATGTCAATACATGTCTACGTAAATCTCACCTTTCGAGACAGGCAATAGCCAAGACATATATTAGAAATACTAGTATCTCAAGTCTGATGTTAACAGATAATGATATTTTTCTGCTACCCCGGGGATTATCATTCATTCCGACGACTAGCATAAGAGAACGTGATATTGGAACAGATTTCGGGTTATATTCCCGAAAGATTTCGAAACACTGGCTCTGAGGTACATTAGTACACATATATGAAGATGCGCTAGCATACTCATATATACGTACAACTCAGGCTACTGTAGGGTCAGGACACACCGAGAAAGTGGGTGTGAATATGAACATCATTTCATACAACTTGGGTCAGAACACCCCGAGAAAGTGGGTGTGTATATGAACATCTCTTCTCACACAGATTGAGAGTGAACTATGATATCAGGGAGGGCTAACATGAAAAGACCAATGTAAATGTGCTTTTTGTGATTTCCTTAATAAAATATATCATACATATATTTTGTGTTAATGTTCTTATTGTGTACCTCAACCAAGAGCCATTACTGAGTGGTACGAGCACCACTAATTCTCACTAGAAAGGTGCAAATTAACACCTTTTGAAGGTGTAATTCTCACGAAATGGATGTGTTTTAACACCCTTGGAAGATGGAATCGTCTCCAGAAGCTGTATTTTAGCACCTCTAGAAGGTTTAATTTTGGCCAAAAGGTGTAAATAAACACCCAATAGGGCATAATCTCGGTCAAAAGGTGTAAATTAACACCAATGAAAGGTGTAATTCTTACCAATAAGGTGTGATTTAACACCCCTGGAAGATGGAATGATCACCAGAAGGTGTATTTTAGCACCCCTAGATGATTCAAATTTGCCCAAAAGGTGTGAATGAACACCCAAAGAAGGTGTAATTCTATTGAAAAGGTCTAAATTAACACCACTGAAATGTTTAGTTGTGGTCGAAAGGTGTAAATAAACACCCATTGGATGCTGGGTTCCCCCAAAAATATGCTTATGAATTTGTCTGGAAGGTGCAAATTTTATTCAGAAGGTGTGAATGAACACCCATGGAAGGTGTAATGTGAGCAAAAAAGGTGTAACTTAACACCTTTTCGAGAAGGTGTAAATTTCCACCTTTCGGAGGTGTTAATTCGCACCCAAAAGGGTGTTAGCCCTGGGACAAGCCGTTTACATCCCGTAGAGGTGTAATTTACACCTTCTGGGCTAAGTGTGTATAAGGCATTTCTGAAGATGATCCAGCAGCTGGAGGTTTGATACGTTTGGGAACTGACTGGGCTAGTTTGACGTTAAGAAATTGTTCACATCTTCCACTTGAAGATATTGCATGTACTGGTTGTGTCTCAGTTGCATTGTCTCCGAGAAATGTGGAATCGCTATCCACCGCGGGGTTCCTCCCCTCAGTGTCATCCTTGTGATTTGCACTTTGAGCAGATATTCTTGTTTCCTTCTCCGAACACTGAACTTGCATTCTTTTTTTCAGTGAGAGGATGAGAGAAACGTAAGTGGCAACGAGAAATATGGAGGGTACCCACGTGACCACAACGATTATTATGTATGTGATGTTCGTAAGGCGAAACGAACACATACCGTCTGGCGTAATAAGGAGCGATTTATCACTAAAGAAAACTCCCAAAATAAAAGTCATCCAGATCACAAAGCTTAAGATCCACATGGCGGTCGATGTTATTAATGTCCGGCGTTTGTTGAACTGTGTTCTGTACTAAATGGGGGACGTCACACACTTGTACCGGTCATAGGCGATGGCATTAACTAGAAGGGCTGACACGTACACAAAACTCCAGTCTATCAGGCACCAACTGACACATAGCGGGAGCCCAAACGGCCATTTATGGAATCTCGATAACCTTAAAGGGCATGCAAATCAGACAATTGCCAAAGAAGTCGTATAAATCTTGAAATTTTGCCGAAAACTGGTTGTTCTTCCTTATAAACAGAATAATGAACAAATTTCCATTAACGATGAGTATGGCTAGAATTCCGAAGATGGAATACATCACAATGTTCGTGGTTGAAACTGCAAGCGCATCTTGTTGTTCCCCTGGTGTGGTTGTGTTTTGCTGTCCCTTACAAACATAAACGTGGGGATTGCGTAGGGAAAGTGTGGGGTATTGGTGGGCGCGTGGGGTTCGTGTGGGGCGAAGCGTGGTTTGGAACTTTCCTCGTGGGGATAACGTAGGGTTTGTGTGGGGCAGCTGTCCACGGTTATGCAAATTTAGCATAAACATGGGGATGATGTAGGGCTGATGTGGGGATTATGACGGGCGAATGGGCGAGAATTCAAAGTCCGCGTGGGGATGATGTAGGGCATACCTTTATCTGCTGCATATTCAAAGTGTAACGTGGGGTTGGTGTAGGGAAATTGAACTTCGGAGTTAATCGACTGAGTTGTTTGTAGGGATTAGGTGGGGTGGACTTTTTCCATCGCTCGTAGACAAAGTCCAATGTAGGGAATGTGTCGGGCTGTGCTGAAAGTTTAAGTCCGGCGTGGGGATGATGTAGGGCAAAATGCTCGCCGTTTTCCTAGCTTAAGATAAACGTGGGGATTTTGTTGGGCAAGCATTCTTCCATGCATAGCCTAAGACGATAGTGGGGTTGAAGTGGGGCGATATTTTCTTTGCACATATAGTGTGAGATAAATGTGGAGATCATGCAGGCAGACTGTGAACTCTGTTTTCTTAAAAGAATATACAAAAACGTTTATAGTTTTTCATGATCCTATAATATCGAAATAAAAATTATTTATTTAGATTTGTATTTTTTTGATGCATTTTCAATGAAAGTTATTAAAACGTTTTGTGCCGGTGTATCGCGAAAAATTTCCGTCGAATCGACACCATGCATCTTTTACGGTAAACTTTTCGTCGTGAGATGAAAGAAATGTGCAACAAAAGATATATTTTTGAAACGGGTATCTGTACAGGTTTAAAAATAACTAAACAGAATCAAATATCGAAGAGATACAGGCAGAGTTATCAAGTGTTGGTTACCATCTCCGGCGTATCCCCCGTCATATTTTCGCGGAATATAGGCCGTGCCCACTGCCCTATAGGACTAGGTTTAAAGATTGCTAGAATATCAATTCACTGATCATATGTCATAAGAATATTGTTTAATGCAATGCATGAATATAAGTTCTGTGTCTGATGTATCGCATCCATAAATTTCCTCCGATATATAACGCTAAATCACGACTATAAATGTGAGCCGTCTTAGGCCATTGCCTATTAATTTGCATGTTAATCGAGTTGTCTCCCTTCATACCAAGAACTTTCTACAAGCAAGTTCACGCGCGCAACACCGGAAGTGGAGCCCGATTGTAAACATTGGCAAGCCATGAACTTGGTTGATTTTTCTTCACCAAAACGTTGAGATGGCGAATAAATACGAAGAATGGACGCTGAAAGACCTAAAGGATGAACTGAGGAAACGGAAAGCTAAACTATCGGGAAGAAAACATGAATTAGTCGAGCGGTAAGGTGTTTTGATTTACATGTCAAATCGTGCACCCCATTTTCGTGGCCTACAAACTTTTCGCAGTATTACTGTTATGACCTAAAAATGAATGTTTATTTCCGATTTATTTAAAAGTTTCTGTCCCTAAAACGAGATGGATATTCAGACAGTTGGTCGTTTAGGTACAGGGGTGAAATCACCTGTTTTCGAACCAACACGATATCCGTACTAAGTTAATTTTACTGATCGCTTGTTTTAGATTGGATACGGTGATCTGTCCGGTCAGAATATATGTTTATATAGAAACAACAGAGAAAAAGTTCTGTATATGAAACTATTCCAGGCCGGGAATGTTTTTATTATTATTATTGAAAAAAAAAATGGGGGGGAAGGTGTAAAACTCCTATTGAATACATCTTTTTTTTATCAGGTTGCAAGCATATGACCGAAATGATAATTTCAAGGGTGATGTTGTCATGGAACCAGAGCATGTCATGGACATTCCGCCATCAGAAGAGTACAAAGATTTGAACAGTGACTCCAAGCTAGAGTAAATATCCCTTCAATGACTGTATCTGGATTGATTAATTACTAGTCACTGATACACTTCATTATTGCAATATGAATTGTTTGTTTGTTTCTTATTCTGTTCAATGCATAGCTGACTAGAAGCATGATCATCAAATTAGAAATACATGTATGGTAGTTTGTATGTCGTTGGCTGAACACCTCACCTACATTTACCAGACCCCTCCCTTGACTAAACCAGAGGGGCGCTCCGCCCCGCCCCCCTCAGAGCGCGCCCCGCCCCTTCTGAGATGCTCGAAAATGCGCCCTGCCCCATTTAGACCGCGCCCCGTCTCTTCCTTAAAGCCATGCTCTGCTACTATACTTCATGAATACAGGTTGTTTATATCCGAATTCCATTCCTTCACATCGTTGATCCGCCCCAACTCTAAGAAGGATTAATCTGTCTTATCGAAGGTCCGTAGTTGTGTATGGAAACACTGACAGTCGGCCATATTTGGGTGAAGCAACATATTCAAGTACTGGCATTGTGATTGGCAGAGTCCTGATAAGGCGGTACTCTTGGCCAGTCAAACACCTCGTTACGTTATCTCCAGATTGAAAGCTGAACGTCGCGGGGAAACCCCCGCTGTTTCACACTGATAATCACCGAAGTTTGAGCGGACTTGTAGATTAAATACCAAGAATAATTACCGGTACCGGGTACTAAGCTCTTTTAATGATACGTTCGAAGTTTCAATACTTGTTAAGTAATTCGGCTGTTGTTTGCCTCATGTTGACCCTGTTTATTCGTTGGTAAACTGTCCCGGTTTCCAACCTTCAGTCGATGAATCGCTGGTGATCGCCGCCACGTGGAGACGTCGACTCAGTCTAATTTTATGGGACCGATATTAACTGCCACATTATTTCAGAAATTTCGAATTGATTTGAAGCCTTATTGAGAGATGGCGATATTACGTAGCCCATTTCATCCGAATAGTATAAAAGCCTATTTAGCAGCAGCAACAACAACAACAAATTTTCATGCAAATTCCAGTGAAAATTATGAATAGCTTGCAAGAAATAGATCATAGCTACCTATCACATGAAGCTGAAAATTCATCGCTTGTTTCTGTGAGACAAAGCCCACGCTCATAACAAATTAACAGCTATCATCACGCTCACGGTACTCAAATAATGTCATTGATCAGAAACAATCTTGTTTATTTGGGGACAATTCAAAAACACTAATGTCCCATACACATCAAAATGAAAAACCATGATGGAGTGCCGAAGAAAAACCAAACCTTAATTTTCAATTATAGTTTCACTGTTTGAGTTTGTTTGTGATTCAGGACATCGTTGCTTACCGTGTCACTGTTTAACTATATAATATACTGTAATCTGTGTTTTCAACTAATCAGCATATAATCGTCAGATTTACATGACCGACAAGTAAACTAGAGAGGCTTACTGCAGATCAAATTTTAAGCAGATTCCTGTGTATCCTCCTTTCTATCCATTCTTTCAATGCATGAGGTCGACAGAAATGAATGGTGACATTAGGAGATACCGATACTGCCGCCGTGACTCGTAGTGCCCCCGACATGCCCTTTTATTCCTCGTCCGCACAAAAAGTGCCCCTTTTCCACAGACTAGCACCCTGCCCCCTTTTTTACAAGGTAGGGGTCCGTTTATCACAATTAGTTTGCTCTCAATGGAAAGGAAGATTGATTTTTGTTTGCAACGGAATGAATTTTCTGTTTACAAGTGAAATAGGCCGAGAGCACAGTTTAAAATATGAAATTCTGTTCTGTAACCGGTACTTTAGACTATAAAACTGTCACGTTTAATAGTATTCTGTTGGTCCTATCTGTGTTTCGTGCCTGCCATGTACTGGTCTTCAGTGGCATCACTGGTCTGCAAGATCGGGCAGATCAGAATGACAGATTCCTTTAATGTAATTTGATACTAAAATGCATTTCTGCCTCTCTTTTCAGGTAAAAATAATTTGCTACAGAATGTATACTGCCCTGATTGAGTTTTATCTAATATAAATAATTGTGTTTGTATTTCAATGATTTATAGGAACAAGCAAATACTGGACCCCACTCATTGTGTGAATTGGTAACAGGATAATGGATTAGATTGGCTTGTGGACCTCATGTGAATACCAGTTATCTTCTGCTACAAGGAAAGGAAGTTACACCTGGAGGTGAGGAAATCTTATAATCACTGCATATCTGAGAAAAAACTGTGATATCCTGTTCATTTCTAAGAGGTGGGATGTCCCACCAGTTGGGCCTACATTAAAAAGGTGTTTGTTTGGGGTAACAGGCCCTGGTCAGTGAGAATGGGTCGGTCGGTCGAAAATTTATTTCATTTTATTTTATTTTTTTATTGGGCAGTCAGTTTACTGTCCGTCTCAATTTACAATGGGATGGGATTTTCGGCGAAATATCGGAGCCAGTTTACCTCAAAGCATTGAAATTATTCACAGTATCTATATGTTATTTGTGCATTTTTATTCTGAAATTTACCAATACCCCACATGTTATTTTCATAGCGCCTAGTTTTGTAGGGGTCAATGTTTGACTGCTATCATGAAACTTCGTGGGAATATTCGCATGCTCAACCATATTTGTTTCCTGTATTAATTTAATACGATAGCTCGGGCATTCAGAATATACTAATCGTTTTTACCCCTCGGCCATTTTGGCCTCGGGGTATTGTCGTCGCCATGTACGTCCGTCCGTCCGTCTGTTACTGCATTTCAGGCAAAACCGCTTGAGACACAACCACCAAATTTTCAACACTTATTTATATAGTGCTAAGTCAGACGCCTATCGAAAATGGCTTCCCACGGCCCATATTTTACTGAGTTCTGCGCCTTTACAGATTTATTAATTTCTATTTCTGTCCTATATGCCTGATTGTAACAAACTATATCTGCAGAACTGTGTTCAGTATAGCTACTATATTTTGGAAACTTATTTATATTGTTGTATTCTACAAGCCAACAAAGGATTACTCGCCTCAGCTTATGGAGTTATGCCCCTTTCGGATGTAATAATCTTCGATTTTGTTAGTTGTAGCTGAATGTGCAAGTTATATCTGCAGATCCGTGTTCGGTACAGCTTATTCATCTTGGTTCTTACTTCACAGAGTGCTAAGTCAGACGCCAATCGAAAGTGGCTCCCCTCAGCCCATATTTTACAGAGTTATGCCCCTTTACAGATATATTAATTTCTATTTCTGTCCTATATGCCTGAGTGTAACCAACTATATCTGCAGAACTGTGTTCGATATAACTATTATATTTTGGAAACTTATTTATATTCATGTATTCTACAAGCCAACAAAGGATTACTCGCCTCGGCTTATGGAGTTATGCCCCTTTTGGATGTAATAATCTCCGATTTTGCTATCTGTAGTTGAATGTACAAGTTATATCTGCAGATCCGTGTTTGGTACAGCTTATTCGTCTCGGTTCTTATTTTACAGTAGGGCTAATTCAGACGACTATCGAAAGTGGCGCCCCTCGGCCCATACTTCACAGAGTTATGCCCCTTTACTGATATATTAATTAATATTTCTGTCCTATATGCCTGAATGTAACCAACTATATCTGCAGAACTGTGTTTGGTATAACTACTATATTTTGGAAACTTGTTGTTGTATTCTACAAGCCAACAAAGGATTACTCGCATTTGCTTATGGAGTTATGCCCCTTTCGGATGTAATAATCTCCGATTTTTATACGCCCGCCAAAAAGGCGGTTTCCGTCCGTCTGTCCGTGTGTCCGTCTGTCCGTCCTCCGTGTCCGGTCTATATCTGGAACACTTTTCTATTTACGGTTCCAATTTCTGGTGAATGGATACCCTACGGGGAGACGATGTGTCGCGTACAAAAGTGAAGGTCGAGGTCAGAGGTCAAAGGTCACTGGCCTGCAAAACAGGAAATCACTGAAGTGTTCGTGTCCGGTCTATATCTCTGAATGTTTTCTATCAACAGTTGCAATTTTTTGTGAGTGGATACATCAGGTGGAGACGATGTGTCGCGTACCAAAATTCAGGTCGAGGTCAGAGGCCAAAGGTCACTGTTGCCTAAAATCAGGAAATCATTGATCATTGATAGTGAGTGGATGCCCTAGAGGGAAATGATGTGTTGCATACCAAATGTAGGTCGAGGTCAAAGGTCAGTGGTACCGAAAAATCAGGAAATCATTAAAAATTTATAAATTTTTTGTGAATGGATTCAATAGGGGGTAATGAAGTGTTGCATACCAAAAGGTCGAAGGTCACTCTGTCGGTTCTTATTTTACAGAGTGCTAAGTCAGACGCCTATCGAAAGTGGCACCCCTCGACCCATATTTTACAAAGTTATGCCCCTTTACAGATACATAATTTTTCTATTTCTGTCCTATATGCCTGAATGTAACCAACTACCGGTATATCTTGATCATTCCACATAGAACTATCTCTTCCCCAATTCACACTACACATGGGTCTCAATCACTTGGGGAAAGCCGAGGGGTTTTGATAAGATCAATCTCATGTTCATTGTTTGACTTCCAGGTCATGTTTGCAACCAGTTCAAGAGCACACCGTGGTCCAAAGTAAGGAGAGGCATCACTCAGAAATGCCATGATGCAGCAAGGTCAGGTAGAATCCGCGAGAAAACACCAATGAAGAAGCATGATCTCCACATGTCAGAATTAAGAGCTGGTGGACTCTTCTTCAGCTTCACCCTCATCTGCCGTGGATTCGTCATCCCCTGACGATGACAACGACAGTCCCCCAAGGAATGCTGAAGGCCATCCCACAACAGGTAGGAAAAGACCAAGACAGATTTTTTTAAACCTTTGAGGGAGGAAAAACCATTCTACTTGACACAGACTTTCAATGTGCTTCCCATTTTGTGCTCAGGTGTTTTAAGACATGGTACAATGTATATTTTATGCTGCTAAAGAATAAAAGGTGAAATACGCGTGGATTTCGCTTCTGTTGGTGGTTATTTTAAGGGATGGATGATATTGCAGGAGGAATCCGGACAGACTAGACAGTCTGTACAAATGACATGCCCTTATAGATAGAAGATGCCCCGCTCCCCCATATCCCATAAATTCCGTACAGATGGTGTTTTGTGCACCCTGCCCCGTAATTTCCCCATTCGTGGAGATACTGCAGAGTGCTCTGCCCAATTCATTCCCCACTCCCAAATAACTACCTTAAAAATAACCCATTGTTGGAACATTCGTGGGCGACAACCCCACACATGGGGATATTGTAGGGTTACTGTGGGGATGTTGCCATACCTGGGGATATTGTGGGGTTTTCTCTCCCATGCTGGAATTACTGCCCCGCAGATTCTCCACGTGGGTATATTGTGGGGTTTTCTGCCCCGCAGATTCCCCACGTGGGGATGTTGTGGGGTTTTCTGTTCCATGCTGAAATTACTGCCCAGCAGATTCCCCATGTGGGTATATTGTGGGGTTTTCTGCCCCGCAGATTCCCTACTTGGGGATATTGTGGGGTTTTCCGTCTCATGCTGGAATTACTGCCCCGCAGATTCCCCATGTAGGGATGTTGTAGGGTTTTCTTCCCCGCATATTCCCCACGTGGGGATATTGTGGGGTTTTCTGTCCCATGCTGGAATTACCGCCCCGCAGATTCTCCACGTGGGGATATTGTGGGCTTTTCTGCCCCGCAGATTCCCCACGTGGGGATATTGTGGGGTTTTCCGTCCCATGCTGGAATTACTGTCCCGCAGATTCCCCACGTAGGGATGTTGTGGGGCTTTCTGTCCCATGCTGGAAGTACTGCCCCGCATATTTCCCACGTGGGGATATTGTGGGCTTTTCTGCCCCGCAGATTTCCCGCGTGGGGATGCTGTGGGGCTTTCTGTACCATGCTGGACTTACTGCAGGAATATTGTGGGTCGATCCCATACCAGCTTTAAATATAGTTCCCCGCATCATCCTGATGTTGGGATAGTGCGGGGATTTAATTCAGCTAAGCAGCATTAAGAAACTCCTTTTCCACGACTAAGTCCAATGTGGAGATTTTACCAAATTCCTACACATTCCCCACATTGGCTGTCCTACACATTCCCCACATGATCCCTACACAGCTTGCCCGACATAAACCCCACAAATTTCCCAGCTTATTGGTTTGTAAGGGGTGGTAAGGTTGAACATCTGCTAGTCCCCATAATTTATAATTCTTCAACTATTTGCAGCTGGAACTCGTAATTTTAAAAGCAACTTGACAACGCCAGCATGAAAAAAGTGAGTATGTCTTGTCCGTAAAACCCGACGATAATGCCGCATTCTCTGCCTGGAGCTTATTTGTTTTCAGGCCTTCAGAATCCTTACCCACTTGCGGATTAAACCAAACTGGTCTCATTGCCTAATGCTGTTGACTTAATCAGAAGATATTAATTACGGGCTTCCTGTTTTAATGTGATTATTGATCGTTTTATGTGTGTCTAGGAAGTGATGTTCCGATTTCCACCTTTATTTATATTCTGAAGATATCAGTAAACATCGAGTCCCCGCACGATAATTATAAAATGGATCGTTATTAATAAAATAGTGCGAGGCTTTGCAGATGCTATTAGGGTTCTAACACGAGCGTGGGCTATCCACATTAGCATTTTCTTTCAGAATGACATTTCGAATGATTGTTCCATCGCAGCAAATATATTTGCTATTGTCCATTACTATTACGAAGCCCGTTTTTAGCATATTAATAATAACGAAGCAGAGATTAGCAAGAGCGCGCCTTAAAGTGTGGAAGCGTGGCGAACGGATCTCGTAACATTATAAACGACAATAAACATATTCCTGGACCGTGTGGCTAGAAACATGGATGCAAGAAGATCATATGCTGTAAAATAGATTTATTCATACTTACAATATATATATATAACCATGATGAAAAGTATGAACTTCGAGGCATAGCCAACTAGAAAATATACATTTAACTCATAGCTACCAAGCCCAATATTGTACGTCTTTACTGGTCGGAATCTTGAAGTCAACTCCCTCTGTATGCAGATATCAAACCTGTCTGAATTCAGACGTCGCGGGCCTCAATATGACTGATCAAAGGCGACTCAAAAGAAGTCAGTGATTGGCTGGATAATTGTGATTGACACTTAAGAAAGTTGACGTATTCTAGTGGGCGTGGCAACTACAGATCAGTTAAACAGTTACCGCCGGGCGTATCGCATAATCGTGATGTGTGAAATATGAATGAATATACATGAGAGATTTAACCCTTAACAATTACAATGAATGTCTTGGTAAAAAGCACGTATTAGAACTGTCGCATTGACAGCTAACCATGAAAGTCCGTTTGCTTTACGAGATTCTGGATAGTAAAACACATCAATCATGCAATTAAACGATTCGCTCTGGGAACGTGTCTGCATGTTACACGAAATGTTGAGAAAAATCACATAACGATAATGATCCTGACAGTAAATCATTGCATTATATATTCAATTTGTTAACCTGGTTGTCACGAAAGACATTGTAAGGAACAAGTGTTTGATACATAACTTTCTCCCGGGTTTTCTTTTTAAAATCGACTATGTTTATCCTCTCGCTATACATACACTGCATCTCTGTTCATCCTTGAAAATGTGCAAAATTGATGGGATTCCTTGGATATGAGACATTGGTTTCACACATCCAGGTAAATCTTAAATCCTCGCAGAGAGTTTACCTGGAACTTATTGGCAATTCGAATGAGTTCTCAACTATTTGCCTCTCATATACAATCTCGTACTCGTAATCTCGTTAACTTGCGGTTTAGTCGCAAGAATAGTTTGACCATATTCACGGCCGTGGGTCAGCAAATCCGGTGACTGGACTTACGTGTAACCCAGGAACTACTTCCTGGGAGTTCTTGCTAACGTCCAGTCGAAAAGTAGATCGATCTTCACGAATATGATAATATGCATAGATAATTCAGGCTAGACGCGAAGAATTATCTATTACAGTGCATAGTATATTTAGATTTCCGCCTTGACTGTCACAGTCCGACTTGTATCTCATTAAAGCACTGAGTGCCCTGAACATATAAGGTGAAAATATAGCACCCTTGTATGGGCGGAAATATGACAACGATTTGGTGCCAGATCCACGAAATGTAACTAACCATGGAGCAAGTTGTATTTGTTAGACTTTTGCCCAGTACCGTGTTATATCATTTCTTTGCGAGGTCTTACGCAAAGCCTTACCGGAAATGTTGTGCATGTTCAAAACGGTTAGATGTTAGGATAATGGGAATATATAATTTGGTCTAGCTATTTATTCCAGGCACGTCCACTTGTAAGTCTAGGTTACTACAGCCAATTTCATGTTGCATAACGTTAATTTCACTATGAAACGATTCCATTGTGAAAAGGGTCAGCTGCGCAATAAATCAGGTTCAGTGAAATCCATCCCCATGTCGAGATTAATTTCAGATTGATTTGAGGAGAGTCGCATTAGTTTCGGAACATCATCATATCAACTTGAAATTGAAATTTCCACTGAAATATTTGGGTCTTGCATCAAATTTGAATTCGAATTTTAAATTTCAAATTGAAATATAAATTCGAATTGATATTACAATTTGCAATTTTAATGTTGAAATTTGAATTTGAATTTTTTATTTTTAATTAGTTGATATTTCATACTAGAATTTAGATATAAAATTTCAACTTCAATTTAAAAATTCAATTTAAATTTACAAATGGCTGAAATACTCATTTTATTTGGGCTTTAGGTAATAAGTTGGGGTCGTTCAAGCACTTGAAAGTAAAACCGCTTCATCTGGCAATGCCAAATGTCGGAAGTACATTTAACAATGGACATCCGTAGGAATTAGAATTATCGATATGTTTATACTGGCGTTTCTGCATGAAATAGGACACCAGACAACATTTCGCTCATCCGGCTTTAATATCAGTCATGCAATTGTTTACAGTTCCATTGCAACAGGTTATGACCTGTGTAAGAGGCTCGCGCGTAATATAATACGACTCCTTCTTGTGACGCGTAACCAGTTTTGGTCATTCACAAATCGGTTACGGCAAAGAGAAGTGTTGCAAACATACTCTTGAAGCAAAGTGAGTTTGGCCAATGTTAAAATCAAATCTCGATTCTCGCAACGGATTGGCGTGATGAGCTGTCTGAACGCGCTCGTGAATGGTTAGATTTAGAGAAAACCTCTCGAGATAATTGTATTCAGAACCGCCGCAATAGAATAACTAAGCTAGTGCTCGTTTGGATCGATCAAAACAATGGCTCCCGAGGATGGCCGGTATATAATGCACAATGACAAAATTTCTTCTATGCTCGGGATAAAAAATATTTTGGTTTCCAGTGTTTCAAACTACGTGCAAATATGGATAAGATATCTTTTTGGTCATTATCCATCATCTACTTAGGTCGCTATATTATTTTTTTTTGTAACCGACGGAAAATTATTATGCGGCTGGAAAGAAAATAACCCGGTTTATGGATCAATCAATAGTGCATGCACGGAACACGGAACATTTGCAATATTAAGGTTCTTAATCGAGCATCGATTTTCAACGTTAGCCATTGACTTTTAGCCACGACGTCGAATATTCGTTTCAAGGGGACAAAGATTTGGGTCAGCATTTGTTCATTCCCGTTTTACACTGCAATTTATTGTAACAGACAAGAAGTTAAAACCAGATTGGACTTTCAGCTATTGGCCATTATCCATTTTACATAGTGTAGCAGTGTTTATTTCTTTACATCAATGGTTTTGTTTAGTCTAAAACAGCAGAGACAGAACGACTCCATCTCTGGGTTTTGAAAACAATGATCAGAGAAAAGAGTTGTTTGTTGACAAAATTTCACTCACAAGGTTAATGTATAACAGCTGTTGTAGACTGTATAAATGTGTATTTGCCACGCTCCCTGAGGATAGAGTAAGTAATTCTCGGAAAGTTTGTAAATACAGTCAGAATGGACTTGGTAGTCGTCGTCATCTTTATCAGTTGACTCTCCATCGTATGATATCTTCTCATGTTATTTAGATATAATACTAGAAAATATCCTAACGTGACAAAATAATATGATCGCAGTGTGCAAGACATCTGATTCTTCTATTCGTGACCCGAGTCTACTTTAACGAAGGCGTTGTTTGATTTAGATTCCAATATAATGACTAATTTAGAGGATTTCAAAAAGGCAAGAGCTTTTGGCTATCCTTCTCGCCAGGTCGTATTTTGCTGGTTACTGTGAATAGCATGCTGCAGTTTTCATATCCAGCCTGGATAATTAAGAATTAAACGAGAAATCAACAAACGTGAAGCTTGACTGGAATTCTGCCGAGCTGTGTTGGTCACGTATAGATCACATGAGATTGCGCGAGAACACACTAGGAGGCATATTTTGAAGCATTTGAGTGACCTTAATGCCGACCCAAACCAAGGGTGGGAATACGAATAAATGTATATCAATTATTCAGGGAGGGATGTGATCCCTACGTGAACAACACAGCTGGCAAGAATTTCAATCAAACTTCAAACTTTGATTCTACCTTGATGTACACTATGGGATCACATGAGGTGTTCAAAGCGGCATGTGGCTACGAAAACAAAGCCATAAAACCAAATATCATCAAAACAATACTCGTTTATCACATTAACATCAGATGAGTTGTTTGAGCTGATCTGTCATCACAGCTCCCGAGCTAGCGTATCTAATTCCGCTTACGCCGGTGCTAGGGGCCGTGTGGATACTCCACATGAACAGCTGCAATAAAAGCGCGGTTGAGATACTGAGGTAACGTCCGAGAATTCACCGTATTCTCGTGTCTGAATGTTGATTACTTTCCTGTAGGGCCATATGGTTTCTTTTAGTCGCCAGACGTCGTCAATTTTTCCAACCTCTTGCATATCACTCCAATTCTTGGAGTATAAACGCCAACATTGGTGGTTTCCATGTCATATGCAGATTCGCAGAATCACATGATTGAATTGCCACAATGAAGTCGACCTGCATATGTATTATGAGTCATCTCAGAAGTACATCAGTTAACGAACAGAACAATTAAACGGTTCCCAAATCAAGCCGGCCAAACCGACCTGGTTCGTAAACCGATTCCTCATAGTTTTTCGCAAAAGTCGACTCTCGACGCCAGTATGTCGTTTTCGTCATAGTCTGAGTGGTCAAAGAGTTGCTGGTTGCAGTACTGATCGACGCCGATCTGGTACTGTGAGGGGCAAACATGGACATCTCAACCCCAGCTTGACTAAGCCCTAATTTTAAAAGTGGGCAAAAACTATTTTATTTCACATTACATTAATATTTACTAATTTATCATGCTGTTTTTGCGGCGAAATTGCATAAATAAAAAAATCGTAAAATCTGACCGAAAAATCGACCAAAAAATGCCGTTTTTAAAAATGTGTAAAAACTGTGACGTCATCGAAGCGGCCATCTTGGATTTTTTTTACATTTTCTGGTAGATCTTGACCCAAGGGTATAGTGTGGTAAGTTTCAGTCCCCTAGCTCAAGGGGTAAGAAAAATAATTAGGGGGGCCATTTCGGCCCCCCCCCCCCCCAGGCCACGACAGGTCCCAAAAAGCCCAGGCCAGATAGGGTTAAGTCTTGACATACGACAATAATAGTTTAGTTTCAATAACCCTCAGAGTCTTAGTTCTGTCAAGATACTCTGTAATTTATGTAACAAAACATAGTCGCCTATCAGCAGGATAGGCAGGGAGTTCAATCTCTCCCTCGTGATGTCTAGGACCTGACTGTTTAGGTAAATCGACAATTCTGAACTTGCATATGGATTTACTTGAAGACATATTTCTTATATCAAGAAATGGTAAAGAACCCCTGGCCACTCAAAAGTTAAATTAAAAAGTTTCATAGTCTTCCGAGCAAATTATTCCAATACAGGAGAAGTGTCCCATCACCTGAGGTAGCCACTACACTGCTGTCTAGTCGATTTTCTCCAGTAGGAGTGCATGATTTCGATAGCTCTTTGCGAAACATTTTTGGTTTGCAGGGATCGCCTGATAAATGACAAGCCTTTCCGGGACACGTATCTTGCCTCTTGGAAATCCATTCGTGATGCAAACAAATCAATGGTTGGAGTTCCCAATACAGCACACACGTAGCAGAGAATAGTAGGACTGAGTTTCCATTCTCGACTGCCTGTCTGGTCCCTTCTCCCTTCTCTCGACTGCCTGTCTTTCTCCACATACTTGGCTGAAGGGAGATAACTGACAGTGAGCCAAATATTTCTTGCAATACGCCGGAGTCAAATGTTTTTGGTGATACCGAAATACTCACTTTTCTTTCGTCCTTGCTTTTTCAGACAAGCGACAGCTGTGGTATTATCTACATCCATGTCACCTGGTGAGTTCTCGCGCAATCTCATGTGATCCTGTAGTGAACTACAACGAGGTAGAATACAACACTAAACTGACAACATTGCTGTTGACAAAGCTGTTCAAGATACACTATCCATCAATCTATCCTCCGAGCGAAAGTATCAACTGAAAATTAACTCATTTGGCGAAAGTTTATGTGCTGAACTCAGTATATTTTAATTAGTCGTCTACTTTGGGGCTGGTAAAAAATCAATAATTAACTCTTTCTTTGAAGCGTGTATAGCAAAATGAACTCCACTACTCTGTGATAGTGATAATATATGACGTTTGAAATAACTTAGTATTTCTCTCTATACGAAACGAAACTAAAGTTGTTGTTTCAGAATTTCATGTAGCATATACTGGGCAGGGAAACAACATTGAATGCTGTCCCGTAAGGATATACAAAAGCCAATTATCCCTGTTTTTTGAACAGGGAGATAATTGTTCTTTTCCAGTGACATGCATGGTTATTCTAAACCACGATCGTTTTCCTGTGGAAAATTAGGTCGTATTTTTTATTTTTATTTTCTCAACAATGTACGTGTACAGTAAATCTTTTCGAGCTCTAGGATGATAACTTTCGGTCAAACAAATACAGATGAAGTTTGGTCATTATGGAATACTGTTCAAATCACTCATAATTAAATGTGCTCATATTTGGGATTCCTCTTACATGGCGCATACGTTTGTGTAGATCGTTTTAAAGGTCGACTTACTCTCTTGTGGCAGGGACATAAGTGGAGTGAGCCTGTGAAACAGACCATGCCCTGTGGGGAGATTGATACTCGGCTTATGAAACGTACAATTAGTCACACCCATGATATGCCGCGTAACGATTTTGCATTTCGCCTTGCGTTAGTAGGGACTGTCCAAACATCTAGTGAGGTAGGCTGATTCAGGAGTGTCAGTGTCGTCTAGCTTTTCTAATCTAATGACACACACTTCTGCTTCATTTCTTTCTGATACTATCCACGGAGACTATGGCGTAAAGTGTTGGAACTGTAAGTTTCAGGGCGAAATCGTGAACCTTTTGGACAAAGCGCGAGTGAGAGTAGTTTATTATCTAACATTTAATAACATGTGAACATATCCACTAGAATTTCAAGTCCAAATCAATTCGTTATTTGTCGTCGTCCTGAAACAAAATACACTTCAAACATTAGCGTAGTTCATAGCTGCAGGTACAATCTTGTGATAATTCTCGGATCAGTAGGTGCTCCAAGTGGTCTAAATGTCACACAAATAAAATTAATGCTTCACCATTAATTTGCATTATTGAACTTTGAGCATAAAGTATTGCATGTTTTCATTTGACCATGGGGGTTTAAAGCTGTATTTACATTTATAATGCAAGGGAGGTAACACATGCTATTACTTGTACATTATATTAAGTTTGTTGGACTATGTCCCTTTGACCACTTGTGTCCTTCAATTACTGTAATTGTTTGCCTCATGCTAGACCTATACGCACAAGGCTGGCATGCTTGAAGCGGGTGTACCCCGGGGAAGTGTCTGAAAGTGCCAGCGTCGAATCACGGACGGTGCCTCCAGCGAAAGCAGCCAAAAAGAGGAGTGGTACGGCCCGGACCGGTACACCGAAAGATAAGCTGACGGAACGATCTGGCCCTGGCACAGAGAGTGATGAACCTGTCGGCCATCCAGACGTACCAACTGCGGCCAGTGGAATCACTGAAGGTAGTATGCATGGTGTTAATTTTGTTGATTCTGGCGCCAACAACAGTATACAATCAAATATACCCGATGTGTCAGATTTTGGAGCAGGAAATTTAATGTCCAATCCTACAATTAACCCTATGTCAATGGGCGGGTGGGGCATTGCTCTGGCTTTAGTTACACAGCCTGTCCCACTAGTTAGTGTGTGTGACGAGCTCGAGGCTCACGTTTCACAACAAATTAAATCGAAAATCTGGGCTGGCGAATATATTGAGTTGCCTTTGCTCCTGAAAACTGCACATGAGCTACGCGAACAGGTATGCCCATTAGCTTTGGCTGGCCGCGAGGGTGAACCTGTTTTATTGCGACCAAAAATGCAAATAAAAAAGATTGAGACTATAGGAGCATGGACATCTGCATTTCTGATATTTTCCGGCATCTACTTGCAGCGGCAACCAGGTAAGGCTGGCTGCTAGGGTTGGAAACCCAGCTTTCCGGGTGTACGATGAGCAATTCCGACTTCGCATGGCCAGAAATCCGAACATGTCGTGGAATGTAGTTGATGCTGAGCTATGGCTCACTAGTTTGTTACCTAGGGCTATACCAGACAGCCGTTCCGGGGTTATTAACACAAATGCAAATGGCAAATTACAAGCGTCTAGTCCGTCATTCATAATCCAGCCGTCGTCCATTAGAGAATATCCGCGTCCATAATCCAAAGACCTATTCCATTTTCCACATAACAGTATTAGCACCAAATTCAAAAAGACAATCATAATATACAAAAACATAGGCTTGTTTCCTGCAAGAGAGAAGCGGTCAACAGTTTTCAATGATGCAGAGGTTTTTGTTATGCATACAATGGGGAAGGTTGCACGAGAAAGAACGACAGATACAGCCACAAATGCAGTAACTGCTCGGGGTCCCATCCCCTCAAGAATTGTCATTCAAATAAGAAGGGCAATTTTCGTCCCTCCAGCAGCAATAAATCCGAGTGCATAGTCAAAACCTGGACTCCCCCACAATACATCTGCAGATTCTTGTTTATATCCTGAGCTTGACACACTGTCTAACACACCTGTTAAATTAGATCGGTATTGTTCTGGTTGAAAGAATATCCAATATAGAAGATAAAGAGATATTAGAAATAGGTTTTAGGGATGGGTTTTCTTTACATTATTCTGGTCCCCGTTTACCTTTCGATTTCCCCAATTTAAAATCTCTAAAGCTAGCTGAGAATGTTATGACAGAAAAACTAGCAGAAGAGGTCAACTTGGGTAGAATAGCTGCGCCACATACTGAACACCCTATCCCTACGCTAATGGTATCCCCTTTAGGTTTGGTGCCCAAGAAAACTCCGGGAGAGTTTAGACTACGAACGTAGCGTGCAAGATCTATGGCGCTACGTTTCGTAACTTGTGTCTAATTCCGCTTAACCCGGGGCTAGGGGCCGTATGAACCCATGTACTTCAAGATCCTCATGGTACTCATATGAACAGTCACAATCAAAGCGTGACTGAGATACATCTTTTTTAGATGACGACTCTATAACGAATATTATGGATTAAGAATACTGATCAGCGATACGGATTTGATATTTTTGGAACATCATGATGTCTTGCCGGCATCATTGAAAACTGTTGACCGCTTCTCTCTTGCAGGAAACAAGCTATGTTTATGTATACTATGATTGTCTTTTTGAATTTGGTGCTAATACTGTTATGTGGAAAATGGAATAGGTCTTTGGATTATGGACGCGGATATTCTCTAATGGACGACGGCTGGATTATGAATGACGGACTAGACGCTTGTAATTATACACCATCTTTCATACCCCAAAGGTTCTGGCACATCAGTTAATGATGGTATACCTGCTGCACTTTGTTCAGTATCCTACTCAAGGTTTGATGATACAGTACACATGATCCAGAAATTGGGAAAGGGGGCCCTTATCGCTAAGGCGGATATAAGATTAGCTTTTTATCTTCTTCCAGTCAATCCGGATGATTTTGATCTCCTTGGTTTCAAGTTTCATGAAAAATATGTTGTTTCACGAATGATGCCTATGGGCTGTTCAATCAGTTGCGCTACATTTTAGCGTTTTAGTTCTCTCATCGAATGGTGTGTCAAAAAGAAAACGGGTGAGAATACAATTCTGCATTATATCGACGACTTTTTTGTGGCATCTAGAGCAGGCACCCCTACCTGTAGTAGAATAATACAGGGATTAGTTGATGTATGTGAGGATATAGGAGTCCCACTGGCCGAAGAGAAAAAAACATGGGTCCATGCACATGCCTACCATACTTAGGTCTGGAATTCGATTCAGATCAATTGCTTGTTCGCTTACCTTCAACCAAACTGTTAGAACTTAAAGAGCGCCTGATAACAGTACGTAGTCGCCGAACGCTTAAGCTTTACGAACTCCAGTCCTTGATTGGCCAACTGAACTTTTCCTGTCGAGCTATAGTCCCTGGTAGGGCATTTTGTAGAAGGCTAATAGATGCCACCATAGGCATAGTAAAATCACATCACCATATTAAAGTTAGTTTAGAGATGAAAGCTGATTTACTAATATGGTTGCAATTCCTGGAGCATTATAATGGAGTGAGTGTTTTCCTAGATCAGTTTTGGTTGTCCAGTGATGCTCTCCAGCTGTACACTGATGCCGCTGGTAGTCATGGGATGGGGGCCGCTGGGCTTGTGCACATTGGCCTGATAGCTGGCATAGTTCGGGTATAACAAAGGACATAACGTTCGTGGAGCTGATCCCTATTGTTAAGGCGATCGAGTTATGGGCTGATCAATTACAGCATAAGAAAATTTTGTTTCGTTGTGATGACAAGGCTGTGGTGGAGATCATTAATAGACAGTCAAGCAAGTCGCACAGAGTTATGCGGCTTGTTCGTTGGCTGGTACTGGCTTGCCTTAACCACAAGATTCTTTTTAAATCCAAACACATTTCTGGAGCTAACAATGAGATTTCTGATTCGATCTCCCGTTTTCAGTGGGAACGGGTCCGGCACCTGGCTCCTCACGCGGACAAATCTCCAACCTCCATTCCGCTGTGGATGTGGACCAATTAGATAGAGAAGCACAACGGTTAATACAATGTTCCCTGGCTCATCGTACATGGGCTGCATATGAAGTAGGAATTGCCTCCCTTGAACGTTTTAGAGACCGCATGTGTGTGGCTCGAGAATGGCCAGTAGGTCACAAACCATTAATTATTCGCCTCACTTAATATGTAGTAAATTGACCGAGCACATCTTGAGAAAACTAATTCCCTAATATTCGCCGCCACAAATGACCCGCCACACCCGGTAGCCTGGCCTTTCCGCTCAAACATATGGAAAATTCAGCATACATTTCCCACCATTTTTTCGAGATGAAACCGCCAAAAATAGGGTCATTAAGCCCGACACTATTACGACGAATTTCGGAGGTGCCAATCAAACTGGCCCAGATTTTTTTCCCGATTAAAATTTGAAAAGGTGGTTTTGATATATTTTAGAGTCAAATATTATAGAAACATTTTAAAATACGCCACAGACCATTTCTGACCCAGTCAGGTATAATGGCCAAATCAATGTTCGTCGGAAGTCAAGTCCTGATAATAATCTTACACCCACCCACTGCAATGGAGGCTTGTGACCTACAAATAAGTAAATCTATTCATATTCCAATAAACCCTGTGTGGCCGAACCAATAGCAAACAATCATATACATATGCAAATATAAAGGTCTTGCTTCGAATAATCGTAAAGTTATCGATTGTCACATCAAAGTGACATTTCCCTTAATATATAGACCCATGAATAGTCAAACACTTATTCAAATATTTCGCCCCAAAAGATTATTTAATAATTTATTTTCTGGATTTTTAATTTGTACACTTACAGACGTTAACTACAGTCCCAGAATTGTATATGTACACGCATGAGATAACGATTATTAACACAAATTCGACCCCCCCCCCATTGTAGGGGGGGAAATAAAAGCAAAATTTTACCGCTAATTTGTATCATATCTCCAGTTAGAATCCGATGAATGCCCTTTCATAAAGTTATTTGACAAACCGGACCAGTGTTACTTTGCAATGATTACAGTTTATGAATATATTGACCTAATTTAATGCGTGAGGTTACTGACCAGAACGATCGCTGTTGTGGGGGATGGAGTCAATAAACGGAATGCGCAAATAATCGTTTCCACAGCACAGAATATATCCACGAATGGCTTGAAAATAACTGTACTGACACAATAACTCAATTCCTTTATAGTAGACAGACAATATTAAAATTGAGCTGCAAACACAGAAATACCAGCTCGGGCGCCCGCAATAGACTAAAATGTATACGTTTAGGCTTGATAACATTCTATCCGACCTGGACAAGCAAACAATTGGCAGAAAATAGTCATTTATATCTGATTATGTGCCTCTCTGGAGGAAAAATGCACTTAAACATGTGACAATGAAGAAAGACCGATTTTCGTTTTTCTCCTACAGGTCACAAACCGCTAAATATTCGGCTTACTTAATATGTAGTAAATTGGCCAAGCACATCTTAAGAAAACTAATTCCCTAATGTTCGCCGCCACAAATGACCCGCCACATCAGGTAGCCTGGCCTTTCCGCTCAAACATATGGAAAATTCAGCAGAAATAGGGTCATTAAGCCCGATATTACGGCAAATTTCGGAAGTGCCAATCAAAGTGGCCCAGATTTTTTTCCCGATTAAAATTTGAGAAGGTGGTTTTGATATTATAGATACATTTTAAAATACGTCACAGACCATTTCTGGTCCAGTCAGGTATAATGGCCAATCAGTGTTTGCCGGAAGTCAAGTCCTGATAATAATCGTACACCCACCCACTTCAATGAAGGTTTGTGATCAGTACCTATGACTCAAATCATACAGTTTGTTGCTTATCTTTCTCAGCAGGGCTATGCCCCAGCCACAATTAGTACATATCTCGCTGGTATCTCCTGTAAGCATAGATTTATGCAGGTATCAGATCCTACACAGTTCATTGTCATAAAAAAGCTGATGGAGGGTTTTAGGCGCATCAAACCTCAACGCGATTCGGGTCTGCCAATTACCTTGCCCCTGCTCACTAACATCATATCCGTGTTACCATGTCTATGTAAATCTGAGTTTGAGGCCTGTCTTTTTCAAGCTGCATATGTTTTAACCTTTTGTGGTTTTCTGCGTGTGGGTGAATTAACATCAGATTGTAAATCCAGGCACAATGTTAAGGCTATCGGAACTGGTGATATTGAGGTTCACCATGATCAGAACATCATTAAACTTAAAGTGCGGTTTTCAAAAACTGATCAGCTTGGAAATGGTACAACGTTGGTTATTCCTGATAACACTGTTCTGCACCCTGTTTCCACTTTTACCAGATACCTACAATTGCGCAGCCATATTTTCAGCCCCCCCCCCAACTCATGGTCCATTTTGATGGCCTAAGTAGGTACCAGTTTTCAGCCATCTTGAAAAAAGGCATTGGCTTTCCTTAATCATTCAGCAGGCCGGTACACATCTCATTTGATACGTGCAGGTTTAGCCACACTGGCTCGTATAAATGGTATCCCCGATGATAGTATCAAGTTACTTGGTAGATGGAAATCTGCATCGCATCGGAGATATATCCGCCTTTCTTCATCCGTCGGTCCTATATGATTTAACATTGTATTTTAACACTGTTATTCATCATTTAGTTTAGTTGCTAATACCTAATTTTATTTGAGTCGTTTTAGCTGCAAGGCCAAGACAGAACCAGCCAGTCTGGGTGGTTGGTTCCAGCATCCTCTATTGGGCCTGCCTAGGTCTCCAGAGACATGGAATTAATGTGTATTGGGTTGAGTACCAGGGAATGTGCTGGACAAATATTTTAGATCGAATTAACAGAAAGTTGAATTATTGTTCCACTCCTGATGTAATAATTGTGTATGCTGGTGCCAATGACCCGTCCAAGGTTGTTTGCTCCTGCATGACATGATTAGAGATCTTGGTTATCTTCAAAAATTGTTGCCAGAATGTAGAGTTGGTTTCTCTCATACATGTATGCTACCCCGGCGTTCCTGGCCCATGGCTAGAGATATGCACAAGATGGGAGTTGCACGTAAGAGGGTTAATCGGACTGTAGGAAATAAATTGTGGCAGTCTGGTGGATTTGCTGTTCGCCACCTCGATATTAAACAAGATCTGGAACCACTTTTCCGGCCGGATGGTGTACACTTGTCGGAAATAGGAATTGATTTCCTTTTGAATATGTTTGAGGGAGCATTGGAAGGTTTAATTCTTAGGGGCATGCGCTATTTCCCACCAGTGTGATACTAGCAACCCTCTAGAATAGTATATTCTAAGTCTTTTATTATCACAGTTATACAGATCATGGCTTTTATATAAATCAGCAAGGTTAGGAGTAAAGCATCCATGGCTGCTTTTGTGGCAGTTAATTTCATGTGGCTAACTCTTTTTAAGGCGCGTATTAATGCAGATATTAAATGTAGGTGCCCTATGTTACCATTGGGGGCAGAAGTTGGGGGGACACTTTACTGATCTCTCAGGTTACCATGTTGGGGTCCATTGGGGGTGTCATATCTTGTTGCGTGTTGCCTTTCGGATAGCCGCTGATGTCACCATGAGCAGGCTGGCTATTCTGACACGTGTATTATACGTTGAGAGTATAAATCTGTCAGAGCGTGAAGTTGCCATCCATGAAATTGTGATTTGTCTGATTGCTATATTAAAGCCATGACATATTCTTCCACAAATCATTGCCTTTGTGTGGTTTAATCTAGTTAAGGTTAGTCAGACTCCTACATAGAAGGCCATGCTTACTGGCAGGGAGCCAAAGCTGTCATTCTAATTACTGTACTTGTACCTGTATATAAGTTGCAATTCCGAACCTTTGCTTTGGAAGTTAAAACGAATTGCCTTGCATAGTGTGGCCTTCTAATATAAGTTGTAGTGTGCTGCGATGTGAGATAGGGCAATGGTATATATGCGAAAGGATTCTATAAATATTTCATAGTAGACGCTAAATCACAAATCTGATGGATGTTCCACAAACATAATCCGGAACTCTATACATAAGGTAAATTGTTTCTGTAGGCCTACAGCACAATAAAAGTTTGTGGTGGTATTCGATTATCGAAAGCACACCGAAAATAAGAAATACATGAGCCTATGCCGCTCAACTTGTGAAAGAGTGTTAAATGATTAAGTTCGACAAGAGTTGCAGGCACAATTACAGAGAGTCCTTTCTAAAAACGAAAAACCAAAGAGCAAAAACGCTTTCACCTGCCAATGAGCTTAACACAACCCATCCAATATGCAAATCGACCAGATTTCCTGATCTGTCGTCGTAGTTGACCGAGTTGAAACGTCTCACAAAACACATGCGCAACGATCGGATTGTACCTAAAGCAAGGTCGCAATTTATCTCTTCAATTATGTTTTAAGATACCGTGGCCGGATTCCCAATCTGGAGAGAATAGGACAAAGATAATCGTAGCTGTAGATAACTTAATATCAGTTTAGTCATCGTCTCTGTTTGTTCGCCTGGCCTGTATGGCCACATTTAATGAGAAATGCTATGGGTTCAGTGAAAGTGACTTGAGATTTAAAACAGAACTGCATTATATGCATATTTGGGCCGAAATCGCGGATTGTACCATTCAAGCTCACTCTCCAACGTTCTGTCTGATGTTGTGAAGCCTGTCTTTTGGCGTTCTGACCAGACAGTGGCGTTAGGATTTCAAATGTAAATTCGCAATAAAATGGTTCAATGTACACCAGACAGTAAAAATTAGCACATACGCAATTCATTTTAGGCACGTATAACAAAGCGAGTACTCCATAAACTGGGCCATACATTTCTAGCGTATGAATATTTCCAATATTCTAAATCCATTAAAAAAGAGTATCTAGAGCAGGGTTTTGCATGTCGTACGATCAAATATTATAATTTTCTTTCCGGGTGAAACGTCTCATAGACAAATTGATTGATTCTCTATAGTAAAGGTATCAGAAAACTTAGCATTCGAATAGAAGTTGGAGATGAATTCCAAGTCTATTAACAAACGATGATGGCTTGATTTACATAATTAACACAGAGATCTATCCGTACACCATGTATTCTGTTCTGTTAAATTTTGTTTCTTAACAGATTTGTTTTTTTGAAATAAACTTCCTGTCACAGAAATATACTAATTTGTATTATTTTGGAAGAAAGGTGTGTCCAATACAGCAAAAAGTAATTTGTCATTTCCAATCGAAAAATAAATCACAAAATTAAATTCCCGGTGTAGACCCTCACTCGTCCCAGTTAAGTTGGATTGTTATTTGAACGCCATTGAGCCCCAGTGTCGTTGTTGTTGTTCACTAGTCGATCAAAGTTCAAATGGCCCCTGGCCGGAGATTTTGTGAGCTACGATCGGATTTTGTTGTGCGTGTACGATAATTTATCAGAAAATTTCTAAAGTTTTGTGGTGGTACATATTTTCCACAGGGTCGAGCATTGTATCTAGCATTGTGTCTCAATGTCTTCTTTTGAAATGGCGACAATTTTGTTCGCTGTCCGGCCGGTCTGGTCAATTCCTATGTCTTCGTGCATAAGCCTCATCAAATAGATGACGCCAATGCAGGGCCATTGTCTGGTCTTCGGCTTATAACTACTGGAGTAAAAAATAAACTCCACAATTCTAACCTAAACTTAGCCAGGCCCTACCCTATGTTTTGAATTTAACTGCCGACAAGAAAGTTCTGAACTAAACAAGTTATCCCCCCCCCCCCCCCCCTCCCGCCACAAACACACACACACCAAGATTAGGCTAAATCTGTTTCCTATTCCTCGTAAACTATTCTCAGGTCATGCAGGGTCATTGTTAAGTCAATGTTGGGTCTTGAGCTCATAACTACTGAAGTGAAAAATAAATAACCCTATCTTAATCTAAACTTAGCTAGACCCTAGTTATTGAATTCGATTGCCGTCAAGAAGGTTCCACGCTTAGCTAATTATCCCCCCTCCCGCCTAAGTGTTTTTAATAAACGCCAATGCAGGGTCATTGTTGGGTCTTCAGTTTGTAACTACTAAAGTAAAAAATATATTACCCTATCCTAACCAAAACTTAGCTAGGCCCTACCCCAGGTATTGAGTTCGATTGCCGCCAAGAAAGTTCTACGCTAAGCTAATTATTCCCCTTCTCAACTAAGTGTTGGCCTTTCAGCTTCAATGTATTCTGACCCAAATGCTGATATGAACATTGAAAGGGTAAAACAAGACGAACAGACTTTCGCAATGGAGTCCTTCGCAAAACCAGCATTCCCAATAACTGTAGTTCCTTCATATATTGACTGCTGAAAAGTTCGTTAATTTGAAACGTGAATGCTTAGCCATCCATGGCATTCAATTCAAGAATAAAACCGTGCAATATATCAGTGAACAAAAAATCTCTGATGCTAGGTTTCACAATCCGTGGTTTGGGGCCGTTTGAACGTTGTACCACATGACTCCGTATCGTATTTATCATATCCATCCGGAAGCATTTATGCCGCCTGTTCAGAAAGTGAAGAAACTTAATTCAAGCTCCGCTGTATAATGGCGCCATTCAGATGCAGTGTCGTTGCAGTGTCGTTGTGCATGTCATCTTCTCTACCCGTTCGAGTGCGAACGCCAAATGTGAGCTGATATATATCGTCGTTGGTGACAGCCTCACAATTCATGCAATTCATCTTCTGCATGAGACATAACCAAAATATAAGAAAAGAACAGATCAATATTAGAAAACTTATTGCGAAATATATCGTATTAATAAGTTAACAGTTACGTTCTACTTTGAAATCTCTTCACTTCAGAAGTGAACCGTATTTTTAAGGCAAATTCTTCATTTTAGAACTGAATTCTAAAACCAGTCAGCTTCCGAATTTGAAAGTCATTGATCAGTTAATAAATAAACCTGCGTGGTTATTCAACCCACGCAAATCATCTCCTTCATCCAGTCCTTCCAAGTTAGGCTGTCACTGGTTAGCTGATGGGCATCGTTATGGTCGTTAGTCGATCGGCTCATGCATGTCATCTTCTGTATCCGTTCGAGTGAGAATGCCAAAGGCGAGTTGATAGATATCGCTATAGTTGGTCACTAGTCAATTGGCTCACGCATCTCATCTCCTGTATCCGTCCGAGTGCGAATGCCAAAGGTGAGCTGATAGATATCGCGGATTGGCGCGTGTTGCTATGATGAGTTGATAGATATTGTCGTTGGTGACAACCTCTCATGTTGGCAATTCATCTCCCCGCATGAAACAGAATCAACATATAAACTGCATAGGTAAATATTAGAAAACTTCTTACAAAAATACATCGTGTAAACAAGTTGGAATCTCTTGACTTCAGAAGCGAAACAAAATTTTCCCAACTGACGGCAAATTCTTCATTTTAGAGCGGATCTCTTAAACCAGGAAATATTGGATATTGATTTGCATAAACAAGCATCAGAATGTGCAACTAGGTTTACGCACCAGGTTGTTGGATAGATTTTTCGTTGGTTGGGTCACTGGTTTTTTGGTCTGTTTGTCGACAATGCGGAGTAATGCGTTTAACTTTCACTGCTGATCACAACGCTAACATTCGATGGGGTAAACCAACACAGAAAATCTACCAGTATGTAGTTTTCCCCCTGAAAATGCTTAACTAGTTCTTTTCAGTGTATTTCCAACCATACGAAAAATATTTTTCATCTGGCAAATGGAACAAAAGGCTATAAGTTAAATTTTCATGACTTGATGAGTCTTTTCATAATCTGTTCTAAAGCCCATTATATAACGAAGATCGATTAAAGCACTTCACTGTTTGAACAGTACGCATAACTGCTTCTAGCTGGATAGGATGAATACGATACGGAGTGGGACAACGTTCAAATGGCCCCAGCAGGATTTTGTTGAGCTACGATCGCATTTTGCTGTGCGTGTACGGTATTTTATTAGAAATGTTTTAGTTTTGTGGTGCATATTTTCCACAAAGTCGAGCATTGTATCTAGGGTTGAGATTTGACTCAATGTCAACGGCTTCTCGTGAAATGACAGCAAGTTTTTTCGCTGTCCGGTCGATCTGCTCATTTTGCTGTTGTTGTTGTTGTTGTTGCAATCTCGAAATTTGCATACGGGACCAATCCCTATGTCATCGTACACAAACCTCGTCCAATAGATCACTTGGTGTGGTTATTGTTTTAGTAACGCCAATGCAGGGCAATTGTTGGGTCTTCAGCTTACTAAATTAAAAAATAAATTACCTTATCATAACCTGAACCTACCCTAGGTTTTGAATTCGACTGCCGACAAGAAATTCTGAGGTAAGCTAGTTATTACCCCCCTCCCCCCTCCCCCCCTCACACACACACGCACACACTAAATGTAGGCTATACCTGTTTCCTATTCCCGTACACTATTCTGAAGTCATGCAGGGTCATTGCTGGTTCTTGAGCTCATAAATACTGAAGTGAACAATAAATAACCCTACCTTAACCCTACCTGGCCTGGGGGGGGCCATTATGGCCCCCATACCAAACTTTCTGCGCTATATCCGGAACGACAAAAACGGAGAGCTGAAACTACGTGACTTTATAGTTTATCGTATTGGGGTCATTTTGAGCCTATTTGCAAAACCCCCCAAGAAGAGGATCATGGGTAAATCCAAGATGGCGGCCACATGAGGTAGCAGAAAAGTGATGTTTTTGTCAAATTTCTTCAAAATTTCCCGCGACGAAAAGTGGGCAAAAACTATTTTATTTCACATCACATTAATATTTACTAATTTGTCATGCAGTTTTTGCGGAGAAATTGCGAAAATAAAAAGTTCGGGAAATCTGACCGAAAAATCGACCAAAACAGCCGTTTTTAAAAATGACGTAACTGTGACGTCATCAAAGCGGCCATCTTGGATTTTTTCACATTTTCTGTTAGAGCTTGACCCAAAGGTATAGTGTCATAAGTTTCAGCTCCCTAGTACAAGGGGTGAGAAAAATAATTAGGGGAGGGGGGGGGGCATTTCGGCTCCCCCAGGCCTGGACAGGTCCCAAAAATCCCAGGCCAGATAGGGTTAACCTAAAATTGGGGGATCGTTTCGGATTATCTTCTGAACAATATGGTGTTAAATCAGAAGCCCACGAGATCACAACATAAAGAAAATCGTCGGACTATAAAACCAAAAGTTGTAATCGCGGGGCCAGCGTATCTGCTTGTGTCCTTTCTGCTTCAATTTATTGTGGCCCAAATGCTGATCTCAATACTGAGAGGGTCTTCCGCAAAACAAGACGAAAAGACGTTCGCAATGGAATCCTTCTCAATACCAGCATTGCCAATAACTGTAGTTCCTGCATATATTTACTGCTGAAAAGTTCGTTAATTTGAACCGTGAATGCTTGGCCATCTAGGTCACTCCAGTCACGATTAAAAACGTGCGATATATCAGAGAACAAAAAAGATCTCTGATCTCTGATGTGTAGAGGTTTCACAACCCGTAGATAGGGGCCATTTGAACGTTGTTCCACATAACTCCTCATCGAATTTTATCCTTTCCAGCTGGAAGCAGTTATGCCGACTGTTCAGAAAGTGAAGAGCTTCAATCATGCTCCGCTATATAATGCATTTTAGAACAGAATATGAAAGGAGGCAATCACTAAGATCTACTGAAATATGCATCTATCAGCTCTCCTGGCCTAATAATATACGTCATTCCGGATTGAATTATTTTAATCACAATACATAGTCTATTAGGCCTACCACCAGAACTATCAAATATCTGTTCTTGGTGTATGGAATCTTGTAGCTTTAGGAAGACACCAATGGTCATATCTTCATAGGGACGTTCATTCGCCTAACTACCGAACAATATGTCTCAAATTAGTAGGGCGTATTTGTCCAGAAAAATAATTCCAGGCCCATTTCACGAGGCATTACTATCACCAAAACTCAAGTAAATATGGAATAGTAACGTGTATTAAGCAGACGAATCTATTGTCTGGCCCGAATGCTCGTTTCTCGACAAAGCTGTCCACGATGCTGGCGAAACATGATGACAATATCGTCTTATCGCTGGGTATGATTTAAACAGTATATTTATTTTACCAGGGAAACAGGGATCGGCGACCAGGCAGAACCTATTTGAACGCCTCTCCCAACAGACTTATTACACATACATGTACAATAACAAGATGACAGACAACAGTGAATAGGATAAGACACAGTTACAAACATAATAAGTAGCATGCAACCCTTTCTCCATGACGACGCGAGAAAATATCGTTTGAGAAGTATTAAATCACACCGGGATACATACACTCCGAACGTTCAATCAAAATAGAACTTCATAATGTCAAGACTATTATTGAGTAAAAGAGATGGATACTTACAGATCAATACACGCAGATCACAGTGAGTCAAATGACAATATAGAAGAGTCCCAGTTTACGGAATTGAATACTGTTAGACCCAATGAGTTCATGGGGTTGACCACTTGAATCTAATATAGGCCGCTGTAGTTGAATACTGTTAGACCCAATGAGTTCATGGGGTTGACCACTTGAATCTAATATAGGCCGCTGTAGTTGAATGCTGTTAGACCCAATGAGTTCATGGGGTTGACCACTTGAATCTAATATAGGCCGCTGTGGTTGAATACTGTTAGACCCAATGAGTTCATGGGGTTGACCACTTGAATCTATTATAGGCCGCTGTGGTTGAATACTGTTAGACCCAATGAGTTCATGGGGTTGACCACTTGAATCTAATATAGGCCGCTGTAGTTGAATACTGGTTGACCCAATGAGTTCATGGGGTTGACCACTTGAATCTAATATAGGCCGCTGTAGTTGAATACTGTTAGACCCAATGAGTTCATGGGGTTGACCACTGATACATACACAGCATCTAAAACATCAGGTACCCAATGAATTCAATGGGTGCAAGAATAATTTTAGCTGTATACAACTTTCAATACTTCAGAATGCTGTCAAATTGTTGTCTAACTTCACTTGATGAGGAACTATATGAGAAATGTCTATGTAGTCCAATAATCTGACAGTAACCCCATGATTTCGTTGGATATAAATATCCTGGCTCATACAGGGAGTCAGAGCAGAGTTATGGATTTAGGAGGGACATTTAACATTTAAATTGGTTCTGCAGTTATCTGTAAATAAATATGAAGTGTTGCCATACCTCAGGTTTCTGTGGCAGCTCTGTGAAAGAAGTTTTGGGTCTGTAAGAGGTCTGGAGAGAAAGGTGTGAACTCGGGCAAATATATGGACCAAGTCCCAGAATAATACAAATCTCCCGCTTTTATACACTTCAGTTCACAGCCTCGAACCCACAATGTCGAAGACCAGAAAAACGTTATATCGCTGAAACTATTCGGAGAATTTGTAGAATTATCACTTACTGGAAACAGATAATAAATATAGTTTACACAGTGATCTATTTATCAAAGATAAGCTTTACCTTTATCACAAATGAGAAATACAACCTAACTGGCTTGAGAGTATTTCATGAATCAAACATGGCTGACTTCGTCTGATGCAGAGTAAAACTGTTTTGAGTGATAACTATCGAAATACATCAAACCACAACTTGTCATGGGATGGGTGATCAAGGTAATTCATTACTTTAGCTGCGTTGTGTGAATTAATCCGCGTAACTTTGTTAATTAATGATCTACAGTTCAAAAACCATGGCCATGTGGCACAAACGAAGTATCTCATTACAACAACAACATACAAACACAGACTCCAGACAGACTGCGAATATGCTCGAAATAGCTGTTATCACTGAGAATTATATGTAATGAACTACAAATGACAAAACTACAGTTATAGAACACAAAAGAGAGATACCAATAGAACAATAACTTATAACCAAAATAAAAAAAAATACAAATGTAACCACAGCAATTTGATGCTCGTTTCAATATTCACGATCGCTAAAGACCAGAAATAATTTTTTGAAAGCCAGTGCTTCCATGCATCAGACAACATTATCCATCTTTTATACTCTGTTCCTTGAGACATGTCGCTAGTGCGACTCTGTTGTACGTGTTTGGGCTTTGATGTTTCAAACAGCTATTCGGGTCATTATAGTGAAACAGCAACGCGATTGAAACATGTCGCAACCCTCAAATAGCTGTATTCTCACGTCTTTGAGACATGTTTTCATGGGAAAACAGGGTGAAACATGTAGCATTATGAAGCATCTCACATGTTACCCATCTCAAAATAAAACGTTAAACATGTAACCACTTTTTGCCGTGTATAGCCTGCAGTTTTTTGAAACTCATGAAGTTTTTCCACAGCATCCCATGAAAATTGAAACAGCTTTCTCACATAAGCACAGCAGAGGGTCTGAAATCGCTTTAAGGCATTCTAGCAGGATCCACCTCATTATCTAGGGCTGTCTTAGCCATTTCATCAAATTCAGTGTTTCCTTTGATGCCAACGTATCTAGGCAACCAATAAAACACAATATCGAGCTATTGATGAAATCTACGCTCATATAATTGTAGAATGTTCAAGATGGTGTGACGAGTTGAAGTTCCACTTTTAATCGCTTGAAGTCATGACAGCGAATCTGAGAATATGACATATTTTTCTCATATAGTAGACCCAATACCTTCTAAAACTGACAATAAAGCTTTGGCTTCGGCGGCGAAAATCGAACTTTTACCTATACTTCGACATGAAGAAATTTTGGAACTAAAGATAGCAGCACACGCTACTCTCTCGCCATCTTTACAACCATCTGTATAAATAGCCGGATGCGATCTGTATTTTTCTCTCAATAAACCAAATTCTTGTGTATACACGAGATGACTCGTGTCCGACTTTTTTGGATCTTGTCCGGAAAAAAATTCGAGAACTATTGAACGACGGATTAAAATCAACAATAGAGGTTCCCCGCAGCAGCATCACCAGTTATGGTGGATGCAATCGACCATACAGGTGCTACTAGTGGGAGACGTGGGACCTCTATGGTGCATTTATTAGTAAATGCGGACATCATTATGAGAGCAAGCTACATAGCAAATTTCTATAATGTTATGTACTACTTTTGTCTAATTGACGTTACATTTCAATTTTCGTATCCTCATCAATCTTTATTGTTACGCCGAGGTGAGGCAAAGAGTCATTCATTTACTTTGGGAATGATACATTTTTTATTTATATTGTAGCTTTCCATCGCCGATTTCGTTTGCGAATACTCTTTTATATTTGTGACAATGAAATATTCTAGGTTGACGTGTTTTGAACGCATCTGTCTGATCTAATGTCCGAGTTCTGTGGTGTTGACAGTGTTAAGGCACTGCTCGATGCCTTATCCAGACGCGACGACACGTGGTCAAAGACGCCATTTCGCGCGTTCCACGGCTGAAGATTCCAATCTCCTATTGCATTGGATCAACCTAAGCCGAGATAAAATATACTAATATATTAATCTTGGGCTTAATCAACGATAAGCTAAAGTGACATAAACTAATTAGTAGTGTCGTACGTTGTACTACCTGGCAATTTCACAACCACCAATGTAGCATTGATTGTCACGAATGAATTGAAAAAGAAAATAATACACATTGAGTTTCGACATGGATTAGCAGTACTCTTTGTCTTGAAAGCAAAAGCATGCGATGACATATCATCATGATATATCGATAGATAAGAATCACGTGTTGTATGTGAATGCTTCAGAAAATTAATGTTTACATTAGTTCAAAAAGCTAAATTATACCTGCAGACCAAGTTCAAAACTTGACATTGCTTTATACCTCACACATTTCGCAGTCAACATACACTAACGATGAATTCGCTGAGTGTTGTACAAACAAATCATGCCAACTACAATATACCAATATTGATCCGTATTTGTGATGCAGGCTTACGTAAAAAAATGCAAGAGGTTATATTTTCGACGCTGTATTGAACGCGTATGATCGAGATATTTCATCAACAGTAGAGAGCACGTCATCTTTCTTGTGCCCGTTCTATGAGAAAAGTTCATAGCTGTGTTCGCCATGTTCGCAGTAGTGATTTAGTGCGGTGATTGTCGTGACAATAGCAAACAACCTCATCTTTATCGGCCTCATGTTGAGAAACAAACATCTACAGACAGTGACCAGCTGGATTTCCTTATCCTTGGCTGTTAGTACCTTTCCCATGGGCACCATTATTTCTCCAGTCAACGAGTTGTCCTTTATTGGCGTTCCTCTTAGGGGAGCTAAATTCAGTGTAATCCTGATAAGTTGCTCTCTTTCTGTTATGGTCGTGACTGCATCACACCTTCTGGCTCTGTCTTTTGAGAGATACGCTGCAATAGTTTTGCCTCTTTACCACAGGACATGGGTTACAGGAAAAAAAATAAGACTCTGCATCGCAGGATGTTGGCTCATACGGATTACAACATTCAGTTTCCCAGTGATCGGTTGGAATGCAGAACAACGATGATTGGCTTCAAACAGTACAAAATACAATGCTTTTAATATACTACCATGTTCATATTTGTACCTCATAGTAACGCCAGTTGTCTCCATCAGCATCATCGTTATAGGGCTACACCTGTGTATTTTTAAGTGGCAACCAAACGAGCCCGACAAGTGAATGCGATGCGTTCTAATAAGCATCCAATATCGGTGAAATTTAGTCATTTGACACAGCGTACAGATATCAGATTTATTTATTCGCTACAGCGGCCTTTTTCATTGTCACAAACATACCTGTAGTCATTGTCGTTTCTTCACGCTACAACTTTTGGCATGAAATGCCGTACGGTGTTTGGTCAATTCTCATAATACTGATGTATTCAAATTCTATGTTCAACCCACTCATATATAGTATGGGCAACCGCAATATACGAAAAGCGTTGTGTGATTGCATCTGCAGAAACATCTGTCTGATAAAAACTTGTCAACAAGATGATTTGGTACATACGATTGCCACTGTTACTAGCGGGGCGAGACGACTTGTACTTATTATACCTCTTCGATGCGAATTATCCAGTTTGAAAATATGACTTTACCCCGATAAATCAAGTCATGGTAACTTTTTCCCGTGTTACGGCGACTACGATATGGCTATTATCCCTACGTTTCATGTGCTATTACAATTACAAAGTGACAGTTTGGTTACGATTAAAACCGTTGTTCAATTGCAAAACAAACAACAAAGTAGTGCTTCCTAATTCACGTATAATTTAATACTTCTGATATTCTCGACAGATGCAGTGCGATCTCCGCGAGTTATATGTAGAGGCGCGTATAATCATTGAAGACCGGATTTGACCGGCCCCTGTTTACAATATAACCCCCCGTATTTCACACAGATTTGATAAACGGTTGGATATCCAGATATCTAGCACGCTGGGTCCATATCAATCATCTGTGCGAGCCAAGTCAAATCAAACCTCAACAGATTTGCCAGGGATGATTTGCGCAGAATATCCGCGTCATATCGAATCAAACGCACTTCGTGCTGAAAGCAGAAACCTGATCTTTTAATTTCAAAGGTAAGGTTAAACCTGTGCGTCCATTTCAAAGCTTACCATTGATTTCTACCTTACATTATTCTCAGTTATCATACGCTGACGCTCAATTTTCTGCGTAAGACAATTTGAGTGTTGTGCAAACAAATCACACACACTAAAATACACCAATAAATGAAAGCTGCTGTTTGCTGTGAAATGAGTGGAAATTATGCTCCATTTAATGATTTGTCTACGCTGGAAACGTTTAAAGATATTAATCCGAAGAACACACAATAGTCACGCTGGGATAAAACTCGTAACGAAAGAGTTCCACATCATATTCTCGATGCTAGAGAAAGCATGTGATCATGTTATGTAGAAAGCACGGTTATCTTTCGGTAACATCTGGCACCCATCTTATATAGCTGAAATCTTGCTGAACGCGGCGTTGAACCTTAACTCTCTCTCTCTCCTGTGAGAGGATCGCTGATAACCGTGAAAAATGTTCGCTGTAGTGATTTCAGCATTTAGTGCGATAATTGTCCTGACGATAGCAAACAACCTCACCTTTATCGGCCTCATCTTGAAAAACAAACATCTACAGACAGTGACCAACTGGATTCTCTTATCCTTGGCTGTTAGTGATTTTCTCATGGGCTCCATCATTGCTCCAGTCAAGATGTTGTTCTTCATTGGCGTTCCTGCTGGTGGAGCTAAATTATGTATAATCATGATGAGTTGCTCTCTTTGTGTTATTGGTGTCACTGCGTGCCACCTTCTGGCTCTGTCTTTGGAGAGATACGTTGCGATAGTTTTGCCCCTTTACTACCGGACATGGGTTACAGAAAAGAAAATAAAGGTCGGTATCGCGGGATGCTGGCTCATACCGATTACAACATCCAGTTTCCCAGTGATAGGTTGGAATACAGAACAACAATGGCTGGCCTCAAACAGTACAGATTGCTTTGCTCTTAATATACTACCATGTTCATATTTGTACTTCATGGTAACGCCAATTGCCGTCATTAGCATTCTCGTTATAGGACTATACCTGTGTATTTTTAAAGTGGCAGCCAGACGAGCCCGACAAGTGAATGCGATGCGTTCTAATAAAGATCCAACATCGGCAAAAGTAAGTCATTGGACACAGCGAACAGATATCAAATTTATTTTATTCGCTACATCAGCCTTTTTCATTGTCACAAACATGCCTGTAGTCATATTCCTTTATTCGCGCTGCAACGTTTGGCATGAAATTCCGTCCGGTGTATGGTCCATTCTCATAATACTGATGTATTCAAATTCTATGTTAAACCCACTCATATATGGTATGGGCAACCGCAATATACGTAAAGCGTTGTGTAATTGCATCTGCAGAAACATCTGTCTGATAAAAAAATGTTGTGGACAAGATGATTTGGTACATACGATTGCCACTGTTACTAGTCGAGCAAGACGTTTCAGAACGACGTGACGACTTATTGGCGAAGTTATTCGTGGTTCAGCTGTGACAATGGTTGGTAAATTTGTTTGCTTATAACGTAACGATGCCATAACGTCATCATGAGTCACCACGTCAAGTTTGTTTTTCGTTCTGACAACATGCACTTATTATGACTCTTATTGTTGAACGCGACGTTAAACCTTAATTCTCTCTCTCTCTCTCGTTGCGCATTGTCCAGTTCGGAACTATGACTTTTCCCCCATGATCAGGTTCATGGTAACTTCTTCCTGTGTAAGGACGTCCACGATATGGCTGTTATCTCTACGTTTTATGTGCTATTTCGACTGGTGCAGTAAAGAAATAAACTGCCTTCTTGGAGCCTGTGACGTTGGTCCTTGGGATATGGCGTTCTTGTTTATACTGTTGTGGTCGACCAGCACAAAGATTGAGCGCAAAACATACAACCACATAAGCAGACCTTCAACTGAAAATTAATCGTAACATTTCAAGCAGCTTGTGCTGTAAGTGGGGGTTACTCAGTCGTGGGAAGTAATCAAAGTACTACAGTCCATGTTTCCTCTGCTTCATCCTTTATCTTGGCCGTAGAGGATGGGGTATGTCGATTCGAAGCAGTTCCTAATGAGGACAGTAAGACGTGTGTTATCCTTATGGTTAAATCTTTGTGACGATCGTCTCAAGGTGTGTCTAAAATATCTCTGTTTAACATTCCTAAGAACAATTTAGTTTATTTTTACGCTTCTGAATTAATGCGTGCACTCGTTAGACCGTGTCATATATGTCATGCGTGCCCTTAGTGACCAAAATGGGTAATCGTGGAATTAGAATTTATGTTTAATTAGTATTGGATACAAAGTTTCGACCAGTGTGCTATAATCATAGCCGACAATGGACTTTGTGAATATTTAATCTCGATAATTACACGTCAGAGCAATCTGCGTTTGAGGCTAAGGATCGTAACTCTTGCATTCGCTCTTTTGTGAAAGGAGGTTCGAAATGCTGCACACTGCCTTTGAGAGATCGTATGCTAGGGAGAGAAAAAGAAAAAGAACGACCATCTTCTGACTCCAAAAGTATTGTACATTTTATAAGATACATAAAATATGACAACTACGTCACTAGATTATTCTACTACAGGCATGGTTACATGCAACCGAAGTTGCGCCCACGCTAAGCATACTCTCTGGCAGACTTAAAGTTACGCAATAACTTACGGCTTTGCGTAACTTTAAAGGCTTTGTGACACGGGTCGGCGTAGCTACGCTCACGCTAAGTATGACTTACGCACGAACTTAGGCTTACCCACAGTTCGTGCAACGGTCCCCAGAAATCTGAGCCAATCCTTCGACAACTCTACCCGTCTGCTCTTCATCCTCTTCAAGAAATTGATGTAATGATTTGTTATGTTAATTTCCGTCGGTGTAAACAAAAAATTAAATAAATAAATAAAAATGTCCTGTATGAATAAATGTCCGATGTCGTATCGTCGGAACTCTTAGAATAACCCTGGCCTGTCCTCAGAGGTCCGCCCGTCCTCAGAGTTCGTAACCCCGTATCCTGACAGTTTCGCCTGTCCTCGGAGTGCCACTGGGAGCTTGCCAGTATTTGTTTTCGTCCTGAACAACATAAATGCAATAAATTCGTTCAGATAATTAAGTACCACACGCGGGCAACGATTTGGTGTAAGACTCATGAAATATAATTGACAAAGGATCTGCTGCAAGTTGTATTGTTAGTCTTTTGTCCAGGATATCACCTTTTCAATGGGAGGTCTTACACCAAAGCCTTGCCCACACGCGTGATGGTATATTCTATATATATATGTGTATATTGGAGCCAGCACTACAAGGCCGCATTCTAAATTGAACCGCCGACTCTGCAGAGAGGGATATCCTCACTGACAGTGGAAATCACACCAAGTCCTGGGTAGATCTAATTGAGCCAGTACCTTCCGAGTAAAATCAGCTTTCAAAGCATTCAAGAGCAGAAATATTGAACCAGAATTAATTCGAAGTATCCGGTAATGCATTCGAAGAATTTTAGTCTCTGGTAAATCAAAATGGCAACATTTACAACCTTGACAAATCATAGTATTGAAGGCCTATATATCTACGGGGTCATAGATTTACAACTTAAATTCACTATTATCATTTTATCTTTAAAATTTTGGTTCAAGCTTACCTTTTTTACATTTCGTTTCACTATTAGCCTATTAACTACAAATATCCATTTTATTTAGAAACAATTTGAATATTCTTCCGTGAAATAAATACTTTAATGCAGAAACATACTTTAATGATAACACTTGTGGATTTTAGTTTATACAACTTTTATTACACAAAGTCATGGTAAGACAGTGTGCTATGCTCATGGGTGCGTCCCTGGAATAAATCGCTTTAACAGAAAACGTTGCGGTTTCAAATAAATATAACAATTCTTCGTTACAGAAATCATTGCAATACTATGGGTATATATTTCTGATGCAGCTTGCCGGTTGCAGTGCTGTAATTCTATATTACAATAGCTTGATAATACGAAAGAACAAAAGTAAGAGATATACTAACATGGTGTCGTCAGCTGTGATCAGGGTCCGCGCGAGTTGGTGGGTAAGCATTGAACAAATTAAAGGCCGCAGTCTGCATCAATTGATTCCTTTTGTTTCCTCAATATATCTCTGAATAAAATAGATTTTAATTCTGATCTGGCGCTTTCTAATGATATTAAGTTGATTTGCTTTCCATAATAGCCATTACATTATTGACAAAATTGGAAATCGGGCAGCCACTGACAATTTGAAAGTTTCGTCTAGACTAAAACTTTGTTATCGTTCAATTTCAGTATTGCCTACAACTTGGCAAGCTTATGTTTTATTGATAGTGACAGATTTCATCGAAGTAATTCATGATTTGCTGTGACATGTACCAAAACGTGTGTCTGGTCGAACATTTTTATCACTGTACAATGAATATAGGGCCCACATTCTGGGCTATATCTCAAGTACAACGAAAACCTGAACAAAGGACCTACGCTGGGTCTATTCAACCAGGACTAATTTTCAGACAACAGTTAATTTCAGTCAAGTTCAACCTATAACCCTTCTCAACAGCCCGGTCCGTCTACCAGTACAAAAGATTGATTAGATAATTTTGGATTTAAAATCCTTACCTCGCCGACGTATAAATTGATAATTCTACACTTGTGTCAATGACATCAAACTAACCTTGGATTTATTTAAGAAATAATGTTTTCATAAGCGTGCTAAATCGTTAATTTACACACGGTTAATGTGGGAAAGTTTATATTTTAGGGCAAGGGCGAATCTATTGCACTACTCAAATTGACTATTAACAACGATTACAATGAAAAATTGAAAAATATGGTAAACGTTCACAACCTTTCTTCGTTTTGTTGAAATGTGCCGTCCGCCTCAGTTGGCAGGGTGTCAATATCATTGGACGAGTTTATGTGGTCTCTCAGAAGGGGGAGCAGTGAAATGTAAATTCAACAAGCCTACTTGTGTGGCATTATTAATCAATCACGATGGAACCAACAGTTAAACTTGAGATGGAACCAACAGTTAAAATTTACGTCTTTAATAAATATTAATTTACAGCTTTTTCTCAAACAATGCAAAATGTCGGCAGTATTTATTTAACTAGGAAGGAAATTTATGTCCACGGTTCTATTAGAAACATTGGCATTTTGGGAAAAAACCATGCCAAGAACAGATGTGAAATTACGAACATTTGATGTCGTTTGTAATTTCTGTGGCCTGTAACCGACACCACATCAATGATAGACACACCCGCCTGAAGCAGAACCGTGGCAGTTGTTGATCTCAAGCAATGATTGGCGTAACGGGTAATCTTTAGATGTATTTATTTATAAGACTTGATTATAATATAGAACGAATGTGATACATTTAAATATCCGTATTTCCTATTTCGTTTGCCTGCCAGATCTCTTAATTTCTCATCGTCAGCGGAGAAAAATATACCTTCGTTCAGCTGGTCACACTCGTGTTGTGTCTCATTTAAAACAGCAAGAAGATATTCATCACCTGCGTCTCTCATGAACTTTTCGATCTCCGCTTCTCTAGATAATTCATAAAAAAGCACGTCTTGTTTCTCATGTTGATCTGTTTCTTGTGTACACTCGTATGTCCCAATTGGTTTGTAAATATCTGCGATTATACATTTTCTGCCTTTAAAATAAAATAAAGTTCCTACTTACAGGGTATCCATTTTATTTGTTTATTCGATTGTACATGCAGGCAGGTGAGACTTTGTCCCTGCCTTTCATTACCCGCCCTGTGAAATGGATTCTCCCGAGCGGGTGTAGATTTCATACGTTACAAAGTTCTTAACCGTGCTAAATCGTGTAATAAATGCACGTGTTATCAGTGTGTAATAGGTGTAAGTGTTATAGAATACAGGTTTTAGCACGGTTATGTGAAATCAACACGCGTCAGGCCCAGGTGTTCATTGAGTGATTCCATTTCACATGTCGGATGAGGAAAGACACTATTGCTTCCATACAAGTAACAATCAAATAAAACAAATAAATTACAAGATGAAATTTCTTTCTCAAGTTTAAGGGAGTAGAAGACGTTCATTTTTCTGCTCTTATGGGGCTACAACACGGTGATCTGTCGAATTATTCAAAATAAGCTGGATTTCCTAACGAAAGTACCCAGACATCTAGAAATGGGATATAAATCAACAAAAGACACAAAAGAACCATTTATGCGTTTTACTGGTGGTTCGATAGTGTGATAGGACTGACCAAAATGTTGGCATTTTAGATTCAACGGTAGGAAGCTGCAAAGTGCTACCGATGTTGAAAATCATGCCCCTGACATCCCCCAAAATTCACTCTTAGTCAATTTCAACAACAAGGAAACTTGTAAATGGTTAATAAATGAATCTCTAATAATATATCATGCCACCATCCCGAATCCCCGCCCCATCCCCTCCAGGAAATAGGACTGGAAAGGCTCAGTTTATATATCTGTTATACTGTTAATATTTTGTAAAAATGTATGGCGTACCCCTATTTTTATTACATATTCAACAACAACTATATGTGTTTAGTATTATACAGCAAAACGGAGAAAATTTTGACCTTGGGAAGCTTAATTTATTGAACATCAAGCAAGAAAAAAAAAAATTTCCTATGTATTCGGTGTTTTGGCTATTAAGTGGTATACCTGCATTTGGCGGCCATATTTTTTTAATGATTATGATGATTCTTCATTAATTTCATGGATCATCTTCTCTTAACCTGAAGAAAGAACACTGAAATTTGAAAAAAAAACATTCAACCTCTAGAAATGAACGTTCTCTACTTCCTTAACTGTTGTTTCCATCGTGAAATTGGGTAACAAATCGACACAATAGACATATATCCACCAAAGTTCCGTATCAATATCACTCCCCACCTGAGAGACCACACAAACTCGTCCACTGACATTGGCACGATGCCAACCGAGACGGGAGCACCAGTGGACGAGTTTATCAGAGAAAAGGGAGAAAAGGTTGTCAAAGTTTAAAATATGCTATCAAGCTTTCATTATAATCTTTGTTGATAATCAATTTTGTTTGGTAGTGCAATAGAATAGAAATAATGTTTTAATAGGCGTACTCAGTGGTTATTTTACGCACGGTTATAAATTTTAGGACGCGGGCTTTGCCCTTGCCCTAAACTATAAATTTCCATCACTAACCGTGCGTAAAATAACCATTGAGCACGCCTATAAAAACATTATTTCTTAATCTTATCTTTTTAAATCCAGTCTCAAGCATATTATACGTTGTTATAGCCCAGCACATGTCCAAATCTAACAAGGTTGGTCATCATAATGAATAATTTCCATATAACTTTCCATCATATTGAATGCATTCAATATATATCAAATTAAAAAATAATGTTTTCATAGGCGTGTTCAATATTTATTTTAAGCACTGTTAGTGTGGAAAAGTTTGTAAATTTTAGGGTGTGGGCAAATGATAGTGTCAGCTGTGTGGAAATTACATGGATATATATATTTTTGTGTCGCCTTGTTCACGATGGTAACAACAGTTAAACTTGAGAAAGAAATTTCATCTTGTAATTTATTTGTTTGCTTTATTCGGCTGTTACTTGTATGAAATCAGACGTCCCTTCTCTCATCCGACATGTGAAATGGAATCAACCAAAGAACACCTGTACTTGGCGAGTGTTGTTTTCACATAACGGTGCAAAAACGTGTAATAAATGCACGGTTAGCTCCATGTTATTGACACAGGTGTTATAGAATATCACGATCGGTTGTATGTCCGATTAGGCCATCCCGCTATTTAAAATTTGCTCTTTTCTAGATGACATCTTTCTTCTTTTGTTTTTGTTTTAATTGAAAAATGTTGGCACCACAACACAACGGTAAAATAGCACGAGCCTGATATTTACATCCTTAGCATAGTAGATTGATCTGCGCTTGAGTGCTATCGTCGCCTTCGCTCAATGCTATAATTGAATTTCGGAAAAAAAAGATTTATTAACTCTGAAACATATTATTTATGCAAATGTCCTCTTATATGGTCATAATATAATGCGCCAAATTTGACAAAATTTGAAATCATTTTTCATCAAAATGTGGTTCGCAAGCAGTCGTCTATGTCACGACAAGTACACACATGAAGATTCAAATGCCTGTTGCGAGTAAGTTGAGAGATATTCCATGTTTTTATTTGAACGGACCTATTTACATATGGTTCACATTTGTCCAACCTTAAAAAACCCACACGGCGTATTATTGAAAAAATACTTTCTAAATGTTATAAACTCTGGAAGCAACAGTTCACGGCATGAACGTTTCTCTGTGAACAGAAGGGGCACATTCAAACTGAGACTACGCATTATGTTATTTTCTTCCAGTCTTCAGGTGCGTATCACATTTCAACTCTTCGTATATAATCGCTTTTTCTAAACATCCTCGGCCCTGCAGGACTGTGGATGTCCACATCGACAGATCTGAGAGAGTGGCCATACAGTGCAGTTTACTACACCATCACAATGGACGCTTATTGCTAGATTGTCTGAAGCACGGCATGTTGAAACGAAGTTCTTATTATTGGCTACAGCTACTATGAAGCGAGGTCAAAAACTAAAAATCCTTGAAACCTCCTGTCTATACGTTCCAGTGCCTAGGTCAAAACTCATCGTATTCAACAAACACGTGTATGCTGCAATCAAGCCTGTCTACAGAATTCCGACCGGAACTATGAGGACAGGCCTGCGTTATCCTCAGAGTTCCGGCTGGAACTATGAGGACACGACACGGCTCCTATCTTTCAACCCAGCTGATACATGGCATATTGGGAACAATTAGTGCTTCCAAAATCACAGTGTCCAGAATAATAGGAACTGTGGACACTCTCGTGTTCTGGCACATGTAGGGACCGTCGTGATATGACTGAAACAATGTTGAAAACGACGTTAAATCCTACTCACTCACTCACTCACTCCAAAATCACATAGTACATTGCACAGGTGACGTTGCAAGGTCAATAATTTACATTGGAAGTGATAATTGTATTAATTTCGTGGCTTTCTTTCGTCGATATCATTCGTTCGCAGATGCCTATCTAATTTGTGACAATACAAGTGTGGTATTCAGACATATTTTCATATTCTGAGGTATCAACGCGCAATGAATGTTCGACGTGAATTAGCCGTTCTCTCCGTTTAGAAAGCAGAAACTTGAGTAGAATACCCTGATATATATGATAATTGGATGCCACAGAATATCATTGCCCGCATTAATTTAAAAGGCAATATTACATAATTCTCAGTTATCGCACGCTAACTCTGAATTTTCTGCTTAGGACAATTTGAGTGTTTCACAAACAAATCATACTAACTAAAATGCTCAAATGAAAAGAAAAATGTTGTTTGCTGTAAAATAAGTGTAAATTCTTCTAATTGTGAAAGACGCGGACAAAGAATGCACGAAGGTCACCGTGGGATAACAGTCGTTACGCAAGATTTCCAGATCAAACTCTCGATACTGGTGTAAGCGAATGATCATGTTATTTCATCATAATTAGATAGCAGTGTCGTCTTTCTGGCAACCAGTTTGTGAGAGAATCGCAAATAACCGTGAAAATGTTCGCTCTAGGGATTTCAGCGTTCAGTGCCTTGATTGCGTTGACAAATAACCTCAACTTTATCGGCCTCATCTTGAAAAACAAACATCTCCAGACAGTGGCCAACCGAATTCTTTTTATCCTTGGCTATGGGTGATTTTCTAGTGGGCGCTATAGTACGTTGTCTCTGTTGGGTGTCCTAAATTGTATGTAATTACAAGCGTCAACAACCCGATTCGGTAAAATTTCACCCGGATGTAATGACGTCACTTCCGGTTTATGGTGGAGGTCATGAGGAGGTGTGCGCAGGAGTGTTCTGCGCAGGTATGACGTCACTTCCGGTTTGGGTGAATGGGGCGTGACTTGTGAGTAGTATAGTCTACCCTTTTAAAGTAGCATTTTGCCGGGGGAGGTAACAATTGCATCCACCAGGGGGCGCTGTTTCCAGGTTAAAGGTATAGGGAACTCCCCGTCATCTCCCCAAGAGTTCCGCCAGGGGAGGGCGGGGGCGCCACCAGCTCAAAGTCAAAAGTAGTTCCGGCAAAGGGCCGGCAAAGGGCCCCGGCAAAGGGCCCCGGCAAAGGGCCCCTGGGCATGTCCCTAGGCTTCAAATACGCTGCATGGTCCGATTGGGTCGAGTGAGGTATCAAAGTGAAGCATTCGTGAAGGGGCATCCAGTCATGGCTGGGTGTATGTAAAATTAGGATTTTTTCCCGAAACTATAAAAAGCGGAACACGGATTTTACTCCTAAAATAGGGGAAAACACCTATCAACCCTAGCCAAGAGGGCTAATATCGGTCTCCGGGCTTATTGGGACCTGCCTATCAAGTCAATGGGATGGGTGCATGTAAAATTAGGATTTTGTCCCGAAACTATAAAAAGCGAAACACGGACTTTACCCCTAAAATAGGGGAAAAGCCCTATCAACCCTAGCCAAAAGGGCTAATATCGGTCTCCGGGCTTATTGGGACCTGCCTATCAAGTCAATGGGATGGGTGCATGTAAAATTAGGATTTTTTCCCGAAACTATAAAAAGCGGAACACGGACTTTACCCCTACGATAGGGGTCTGTATTATACAATATAAGGGAAAATGCCTGTATGGGGTATGGGGATGGTCAAATTTTTTTTGGTGGGCTTTACTATGGCTTGTGGGGTCGCGTTTTTCTCATCTCGCCAAGAAAATGACAATGGGAAGGGTCCCGGAGCGAATCGGTGAAATTTTTGGGAAAAGTCACCGAGGTCTGTATATAGGCCCATAGGCTGGCTATATGGGGGTATGGGTTCAACCTGGGAAATTCACACACGTTCATTGTGATATGGGCTGATTGGATTTGTTTTTCACGTCTCGTCATTTAGAACACGATGGGAAGGGTCCCGGAGCGAAACGGGGAAATTTTTGGAAAAAGTCACCGAGGCCTATACTGCATGGCTATGGGTGTATAGGTTCATACGGGTTGGACGTTTTGGGATCTAGGTGGGCCACTAATGGTCCGATGAGGTCGAGTGAGGTACCAATGTGAAGCCTATGTGATGGGGCAACCGATGGGATGGTTGTGGGGTAGGAATATCGTCATTCTGCGCATGCGCAATAGACAAAGTGTATGGAAATAGACGTTTTGGGATCAAGGGGAGCCACTAGTGGGCCGATTGGATCGAGTGAGGTATCAATGTGAAGCCTATGTGAGGGGGCATCTGATGGGGTGAGTGCGGGGTTGAAACATCGTCACTCTGCGCATGCTCAGTGGACAAAGGGTATGGAAATAGACGATTTGGGATCTAGGTGGACCACTAGTGGGCCGATGGAATCGAGTGAGGTATCCATGTGAAGCCTATGTGAGGGGACTAGACTAGGGTGTCGTTTCCATACTGCTGCGCAGGTCACGTGGGTTGTGACGTCACTTCCGGGTTTCACCTCCAAACCCAGAAGAGTTCCAATTTTCCCTTAGACGTCCGGATGTTCAACCTCCGGGGTTTTTCCCGGCCCGGCCCGGCCCGCCCCGGCCCGGCCCGCGCGCGCGTCATCACCGGCAGTGCGCGGATGAATGTCGGGTCAAAAGGTCAAAGGTCACATCCAGGTCAAAAGGTCCAAGGTCTCCCTTTCGGCAAGGTTCGGAGACAATGTTGCGGCATCGATATACAGAGCTTGAACCCCAAAAGGGGATTGTAAATTAACCTGGGAAGGATGGGCAGTTCCATTTGGACCAATCAGCGGTCGAGAAAAAGAGCCAATGAGCGATCGATAAAAAGAACCAATGGACGGGTACTAGGTACACGTCTGCGCCTACATCCGGGTACTGGGATGCTTTCGCCTACGTCCGCGCCTACATCCGGGTTCTTGTACACCCGGGTAATGTTTTCTGGACATGGATGGGTTACCTTTGGCTCCATTCTAGGCCACTGATTGGCTAATACGGTGTTCAAAGCCAGTTTCATGCATTATGCTCATATAGAAAACACACAAGACAGGGTTTTTTGGTGAACAACAACAACGTGAGAACAACCACGTGAAAACGGAAGCCCAGAACAAGGGCTTGTACATTGAAAGAACTGAAGCCCAGAACAGGGGCTTGTACATTGAAAGAACTGAAGCCCAGAACAGGGGGCTTGTAAACCTAAGCCCAGAACAGGGGGCTTGAACATTGAAAGAACTTAAGCCCAGAACGGGGCTTGTACATTGAAATGATGGGCGGCCCAGTCATATACGAGTACATCGCGGTCCTCGGCCTTGGGGTACTCGTCAAACATCTGTACGATGGTAGATAAGGTCCTTCCCCGGCATCGATGGTACAGGTAAAACAAGCAATATTGTCCGCACACGCTACTGGTCAGGCTTTGCAACGTTTGACTGTTCCAACACCACGTCTCTGTGCCTTGATCCATGAAGTCTGTTAAATCGGGATGGAGGGGTGGCAGGCCGTACGGGTCAAAGTATTCCCCCTGCTGTTCTGTCAAGTACACGGCCACCCAATGTTCACCGGGGCGATCCATCGGGTCCGTGTTGAGAACGTATGCAGCAGGATACACACGGTCTAATGGGAACACATCTCGGGCGAACACCCCTTGAAAGACCATACGTGTCTCTGGGTCATTCTCCAGCACGGTGGTTATCTGGTCTGTATCCATGTTAGGTGGAGAAGTCACACAGGACGTTGCGCGCCTTGTCCACCTGAATGATGTTGTCAAACTCGGCGTAGCAGATCACATTGACGGTGGTCCCCAGGGCTCGTGCAAAGTGGATCTCCAACCGTAAATTGCCTTGCTTGGCTAGGGCCAGCTGATGGTCGTTCTCTAAGGTGGGGGTCAGATCGAAACAGAACAACGTGTATCCGTTCGCGTAGTCCTCCCGCCTGATCACATTTCCTTCGTCCTGGTTGATTTGACCGGTGGCTGTAAACAGGCTCTGATAGGCTCGAATGAAATTCCTGCGCCCAAAGTTCGGTGTTAAGGCCGTGGCTGGGACCTGTTGTCCATCCACATGCAGGGCCACAAAATTGATGCCGAAATGTTTAAAGTCAAACGGATTCTCTGGGTAGGCTCCGCTGAAACTGGTATTTTCCACACAGGCCAGGATCAATCGCTTGGGTAGTTCCCCCAGGAACAGGTTTTCTTTGTTGGCGCCCATATTTCCAGCAGGCACAGAGAACACTTTGGTTTGTACACGTCGGATAGGGTACTGGGCTGGTTTTGCTTCCAAGGCTTTCATGTGTCCCAATTGAACGGCTGGATTTGGTTTCACTTTTCGGACATACAGGACTGCGTCTTGGATAACAATCTTATAGTCAGCTGCATCCCCATCTACGTTAGTGGCCATCAAGGCGACGGTCGGAGGCGCCCGTATCAGTCGGATTTTGATGGGGATCTTGTTCAAGAGGTACCGGTCTTGCATGAACTGCGTGTAGTCGACCCATGAGATCCACCGAGGCACCGTTCGCAGTGAAAGCCTTCCGTTTGTTATATCCCACATTGTCCACCGTGTTCATGTGCTCGGGTGTGTCCTGGTAGAATAAAGCGGCTGTCAGCTGAGATTTTTTAGCCTTTCGGCCATACGACAACAAAAAACTCGATGTAGGCTCGATAGGGGTACGTGTTGGTCGAGTCACTGATGAGTTTGTCGCTGAGAAATATATCCACCTGTTGGAACATCGAGTGCAGCCAGAGATTCGTCGGTCCCACCGTTGCAGCTTGGGTGATTCTGGAACCACCCCCATTGACGACCTTGGCTTTTACATGCAAGTATGTATGAGCTAAATTCACGTAGGCCGTATCCGCATTACTGATGGTGAACTCGATGGGCCCTGTTTCGTTGATGCTGGAGAGCGGGAGATGCTCCACCCATAATCCTTGTTCGGCACTGGTCTGTGTGGGCGGCACGGTCCACAAATCAAATTCACTGTTGGTGGAGGGACAGGACTCGGCGTGAATCAAGGACATGTTTTAAGAAAAGATATCCTGGGTCTTCGATGTGCGTCGTCGCTGGGTCGGTCGTCGACTGGTACGTGATTTCGGTGGGGTAGCTCTTTTATTCCCTACGGTACGTTGTGCTTTGGCCACCAAGACGCCTCTCGCTTCTTTGGTCCGCCGTTTCAAGGCTTCTTTGGGTGCCGTACCCCCAAGACATCACCGGCCACTTGCAGTCCACTGCGTACCGCTTGTTTGCCGATTGCTTTCACCCCGCGCGTCACCAAGGGCAGGAACGTTTTGACGATGCTGCCGAGTATGTTCCCCAGCCCATGTCCTCGTTGCATGCGTGCACCGCTAAAGACCGGAAAGCCACCACCGGCCTGCTGGGTATAATAGTCCATATAGCTGCGTGCATCGCACTCGTAAGGTACTTTCATTATGCAAAGTGGGGAGCACGTGCTTGTCGAAAATGAAGTGTCAGCACCACTTTCCCGCGTTCGAATGCCACCGGTCGTCCCTTGTCATCTCTTAAATCCACCGTGATCGTGTTGATGTCGGTTTGTCGTACGGGCAGGTAGAGCATGTGGGTGAAACCGTGGGTGACTTGATCTCCATACATCTTTTTAATGGGGACCACCCGTAACAGAGGTGTTGATATCGCCCACGATGTGGTTGTCCACCACGTCCGAGTAGACGTAGAGTCGGTACATACCCGACTTCATATCCAATCGGGATCTCGCCTTGGTGGGCGGTGGGACCAGCGAACGTCAGTAGATCGAAACCCAGCATTTGCTGTAGGATAGGACTCAGTACGACACTCGCGTTGGCGGTGACGATAAGCTGTGCCTTGTCGTTGTGTGCGTTGTAATCGAAGTCCACGTGATTTTTGAAGGGAAAGGATTTGATGGGTGTTGATGTATTCGTGACCTCCCGTAGAGCCTTATAATGCAACAGTCTTGTCAGCCCACCCATGAACTCCTTGGGGGTATCGTATTGGCCTTCGGGGAGGGTGAGTCGGGTGTTTTTGGCTCCGTAGGTCACCTCGTACCACACTTCATTGGCTCGCACGTTGTACCACGAATAAGGGTATTGGATATCCACGAGGCCACATTCCCATCGTCCAGGTAAATGCAACGGTTGCGCTAACTGGGTGACGTACTTGGCCACGGTGTTGTCAGGAAACACATCCAGCGAACTGTTACTGGGTAGGGTGAGGTAAAACATGGCGACTGAGCTGTCCTGCTGCTGCTGTTGGTTTTAATAGGTGTTCCAGGCCTTGGGCGGTTGTGTCCGGCGTCGTGTTCGCCGCGTTGACTTGCTACGTGTCACGGCTCTGGAGATGTGAGGTGTCCTGATCGAGGGTGGTTTTTTAAAGGCCTGAAAAGAAGGTGCCCGTTGTGGTGGTGGTGTTTTGGGGGGTGACTCCGATTCCCATTCGGATTCCCAAGAAGGTAGTGGGCCACTCGGCGATTGCTGGGTTCGCTGCATAAAGGCCCAGGGGTGGGGGTTCCCCACCAATTCCTTTGGTACATGCATGTCTTTCAAGCCTTGAGCGAAGATCTCCCATCCTCGAGGATCCGTGTGCGACCTGCGTTGACGCATCAGGTCATTCACTAAATCCGTCATGTGGGTGCCGTGAACCACCTGATTCTGTACCAGTAGTTCGCCTTTATCGTTCTAAGTCATGTTAGGATTCTGTTTCATCCATTGTAATACCAGGCCAGCTTGTTTCTTGAACGATGCAGGTACACTCTTCAGCACTTCGTCTTCCACTCACTGTGGGGCTGTGGGTGCTACCCCTGGTAATGGCGGCTGTTGGAGCGGTGCTGAGGTCGGCGGTGTGTCACGTGGTGGTGGTGGGGTAGAGAAGGTTTTGTATTGGTCCATGAACGGCATGTACCGTTGAAGCGTCTCATTGTACCGTTGTACTTTCTCACTGTCGCTTAACCCCGGTCTCTGTAAGATCTGTTGCATCTCTCCATCGAGGGTGTTTATGGTCTTCACCGTAGGTGGGACAGGGTAGGGCGATTGGAGGTTTTGAAGGAACCGTGGTTCTACGAGGACCATTTTTTTCGTGTGGTTCATTGTCGGCCGAAGAGTCCACCCAATACTGGACCCAACACGGAAGCGGCCAACGGTGCTAAGATGGCCCCGAGAATGCCGCCTTTCTGTAACGCCTATTTCTTTTGTGTTTGAGGGGCCCGCTTCTGCACTAAGGTTCGGAGACCTGTCTTATGCTTGACCAACTTGGTCTTCGGAGCCGGAGTCAGTGGTACGTTGCCTTTTAGCAGGTTGTACCCGATCTCGCACAGACAGCGTACAAGGTCAGGGTCCGCACCGCGTACAATGGTTCGGACCAACTCGGGTGGGGCCGTCTTCAATACACGGAGCGTGGGAGCGTGCTTCCGTACTCGCGCAGACATCATGTTCAACTAATGCCAGAACCCACAACTCTTCCCTTTTTATCTTCTTCAGAGAACAGAGACAAAGTCAACCATGCTGTGGTATTCATTCTTTTTATTATCCCCATCATCAAACACACACTCCAGCTGGGGGAGCCACTGTGGGTGTGTTTACATTATTTTTGCATGTACACGTGGTGGGCCTCTCCGGGAAAGATGCCGGTCCGTAGTCGAAGGTGGTCGGGGGTGGCTTGCTTGAGGTCGAAGAGCATATACCCGTGCTGAGGGGTTGTGGCATCTTTAAAGGCTTCCAACGCAAACGGTGTGCGGCCGGGATACATCTGTCTCGCCAGGTGCAGCAGTTGAGTGATATCTCTCGGGTTTTTGAAGACCACCAGGTAGTGGGCATTTAAGCTGATGTTCTGATGTTCTTTGTTTTTACTGAACAGATTCAGCACGATGTAGATGATGCTGAGCCGTCGATGGTGGCTGCCTTTGGTAAAGAGTTGGGTGACCCGCGCATCCGTCTCCGCCATGAGATCATCCAGAACCACCAAGGTGTCGGGTTCCAAATCGGCCAGGTTGGGTAGACCTTCCACGAACGTGATGTGGGGCATTGCTGCAAACGCTTCCTGCCATTCTTCGTAACACGACACGACTCGGGCAATGGGTGGGGTGATCATGCTGTCGGCGTGTTGAAGGAGCTTCCTGACGAAGTGCGTTTTGCCGGAGCCAGTCGGACCTGCGATGACGCAAGTGAAGGGATGCTGCCACCGAGGGTCCATGGTTCGAACTGTATGCGCTGTCGTGAAAATTTCGTACGAGTGAACTGGAGTGGTGGTGGTGGGTACAACGTCGGTGGTCGGTGTCTGTTCACTGCGAGTGATGATGGTGGTGGGTACAACGTCGGTCGTCGTTGTCTGTTCACTGTGAGAGAGAAAAACCGGTGGGTCTTCAGACGTAGTGGGTGTTCTTGGTGTAGGTGTGGAGCTTGGTGTGGAGCCCGGCGTGGCTTGTACACGGGGTGTGGTGGTGACTGAGCTCGATACGGGGTTGCCTGGTGCTATCTGTAGATCGGTTTCACTGGTGGCTGGTGTTCTCAGTTGGTTAAGTAACGTGCTCACATAGGCTACGTCGTAAAACACACCTCCGTACAACACACTCATCAGGGTTAGCAGTATCACCACAAAGCCCACTAGCGCTTTGCGCGTTTTGGGAGACGCTGTGTTCAGAGGGAGCTGCTGTTTGTCCATAGCACTGTGGTCGGACGTGGAATTAAGGATGACGGCAGTGGTGTCTGGCTTTATAGTCGTTTCACCTGGTTGGCAGCGACCCAGGAATTGAAGGAACTGGGCCAGCCTTGCCATTTGACGAAATGAAATAGTTTGCCACGTCGACGTTCCGTTTTCAAAATCTGCTCCACCGTGTAGTAGCCTTGCTGTGTTTTTACGACAGGCTGTAATTCCGTCTCGTAAAACGTCCCTAGCAACGGTTCCCCTTGAAGATCTTCCAGTTCATAGACTCGCTGCTGTCGGGGTAGGCCCCGTTTAATCAGGAAGTGCTCATCGATCCGTACAGGGTCCCCAACCTTGAACACCGTCTTCGTCGTTCGCTGCGATTGCCTGGGGTACAAGACACGCCGGACTTGGGCTTCATTGCGTTGGGTCACGGTAATGGGGGCTCTCTCTATACTCCGATGATAGGCTCGATTGTAACCACTCACAAGTTTCGGGAGAACATCGATGTACCGCCTTGTATTCGTATAGGTGAAATATTTATACATGCGTCCTTTGAATGTCCTGTTGAACCTTTCCACCACGGAAGCCTTGGTCTCGTTGTACGTATGGAAGAAAAACACCCTCTGGGCTTTCAGAAACTGTTGGAACGGTCTGTTGAGGAATTCCGTGCCTTCGTCGGTTTGCAAATACAAAGGTTTGCGCCCGGTCTTGAAGATATCTTTGAACGCCGCTATGAGATTCGCCCCCGTTTTCGTCCGGATGGGTACCACCCACGCACACTTCGATAGGATATCGATGCACGTCAAGATATACCGATTCCCATCGTTGTGTTTGGCAAAGGCGCTCATATCGACCAAATCCGCTTGCCACTGGGCATCTATTCCTCCCACGATGACCCGGTTCCGTAGAAAATGGCGGCGGACAGATCGATGTAAGGTATAGGTGTCTTGTTTTCTTAACCAATCTCGGACTTGGGCACGTTGTATCCCCTGAGGTTTGGCCGCTCGATAGAGAGCCGACAATGCACTATAGGCCGCCGGACTGTCGGTGTAAACAGCTGGTCCACGATAGGCACCACTTTCTCGAAGGCTGTCCACAGATCGGGGTCTAGGGTGAAGCCTCGCGTAGGGTCTTGGTAGCGGCCCAGGCGTGGGAAGAAGGGTCCACGGTGTACGTAGATGGCATTGTCTATGTGGATGAGGTCTCCGTCGAGCTCGCCGCTCAACACCCGTTTAAATTTGGTCCAGCCGTCACGTTGTAGCGTAACCGTATTCGATACGGTCTCAGCGCGCGACCAGTAAACATCTCCACGGTCTTCCACGAGGGTGATTTTATCTTTATAGACGTGTAACCCCACCCGGGGTGTAAGGGGAAGGATGGCTCGTAGGACTGGTGTCATGCTTGATTCAATGACGAACGGTGAATGACACACACACTGTCTGACCCTCGTATTTATGGTGAGGTCCCACTGTCAATGCCACAGCGCCAGGGTCAATAGGGCACAGACTATTGTGAGGCCAACCAGCCGTCGCTGGTTCCGGCGTGAGCGCTCGTGGTCCATAGCCCGAGCATCAAGGATGGCTGTCATAGTCCAGTAGTGGTGAGTGATGACACACCTCTCCATCGAGTGCACTCTGTCGAGGACCGCTTCTGTGAACTCGTTCCGGATCTGGCGTCGCCCCTCGTTGTCGTCGCCATCTGCAAACATGGACCGGACCACTGCTCGGTAACCCGTGAGTGAATTAACCACGGTGGCATGCTGTAAAATGCGAGTCGCATAGGGCTGGATCTCCGTCATGGCTCTGCAACAGTTGAAATGAAGGTCTGGGATCCAGAGGGACGTGTTTTATAGACCATGTCACATATGCGCGCCTAGATGTAGCTCTACGGGTGTAGTCCGTGATACGTACTATTCTGATTGGTTATGTGGCTCCTATAGAGATAGTACCTTATCGACAATGGGGAATACTTGTTCCAAAGCCGTCCATGGATCCGGGTCCAGGGTAAAACCACCGTCGTTCAGACAGAGGAGTCGAGCGAAAATGGGACCGCAGAAAATGTAGACGTCGTCACACAGATGAATGCTATCACCGTGCAGGTCACCCAACAACACCCGTTTCAAGGTAGTCCATCCTTCCGGTGACAAAGAGACGTGCGCTTTGGGTTCAGGCGTACACCAACACCTAAGTCCGCTATCGATGAGGTCCACTCGTTTGGGGTACAACAATAGGGTGCAGCCAGGTGTAAGCCTCCGGGTAGCCACAGTCCCTTCTTTCACCTCGGGGTGTAGTAAATCTTCCACCTCGGGGAGCACATCTTTCAGTGCCATCCATAAGGGTGGACAGAGTGTGATATAGGTACCTCCACTCTGTTCCAACCGGGGAAAAAGGGAATCCTCTCCATCAGTGCGTATGTGCACGCCGACTTCCACGTGCATGAAATCCCTTTCGAGGTCTTTTCCCTCTAACAATCGTGTCAATAGAGTCCAGCCGGATAGCGATAGCAAAATCTTCACCTTCTGCGGTGCGTCTTGGACCAGCTCCAGGTGATCGTCATTGACGATGAGGTAGACGTCGGACGTCAGTTGGAATAACGCAAGCTCTGTTTCGCTCGCTGCCATGGTGGGGAATGAAAAGCGAACGGTTAGAGAGGTGGCTTTATAGTGTACCTGTTGGGTAGGGTATTATACACCGTGTGAGTCATGGGCACTTGTTATACTCGCTTGCGCCATAAGGTCAATAAGGTTAGAAATGCGTTTTTTTCTACTACGCCCTGTGACGGCCCTTCGTGAATGGGCGTAACATGTGAACATCATAGGAATGCATGTACTAACCTGTCTGTGGGGTTTTTCCACAATGTCGTTCACCTTCGTGTCTTTTCGGGTACGTCCGTTTCTTTTCGGTAAAGTCCGTGTCTTTTCGGTAACGTCCGTATCTTTTCGGGTATATATGAGGGTCTTGAGGGGGGGCAACTGTATGTGACGTGTTGTATGTGTTTTTCTCGGCGACGTCCGTGTCTATCATCCGGGCACATCACCTTCGCGTCTGCATTGGGGTATGTATGAGGGTCGTCATGCGCGCGCGCGCTGCGGATTCACCCACGCACTTCCGGATAACCCGCGCGCGCTGCGGCATCAGATCACCCCCGCGCGCGCGCGCTGCAGTCGGGGCGGGCCGGGCCGGGAAAACCCCCGGAGCTTGATCATCCGGACGTCTAAGGGGAACATTGGAACTCTTCTGGGTTTGGAGGTGAAACCCGGAAGTGACGTCAAAACCCACGTGACCTGCGCAGCAGAATGGAAACGACACCCTAGTATAGCCCCCTCACATAGGCTTCACATGGATACCTCACTCGATCCCATCGGCCCACTAATGGCCCACTTAGACCCCAAAACGTCTATTCCCATACCCTTTGTCCACTGAGCATAAGCAGAGTGACGATATTTCAACCACACTCACCCCATCAGATGCCCCCTCACAAAGGCTTCACATTGATGCCTCATTCGATCCAATGGGCCCACTAGTGGCTCCCCTAGTTCCCAAAACGTCTATTTCCATACACTTTGTCTATTGCGCATGCGCAGAATGACGATATTCCTACCCCACATCCATCCCATCGGTTGCCCCCTCAAATAGGTTTCACATTGATACCTCACTCGACCCCATCGGACCATTAGTGGCCCACCTAGATCCCAAAACGTCCACCCCGTATGGACCTATACACCCATAGCCATGCAGTATAGGCCTATGGGCCTACCCAGGCCTCGGTGATTTTTTCCAAAAATTTCACCGCTTCGCTCCGGGACCCTTCCCATCGTGTTCTAAATGACGAGACGTGAAAAACAAATCCAAACAGCCCATATCACAATGAACGTGTGTGAATTTCCCAGGTTGAACCCATACCCCCATATAGCCAGCCTATGGGCCTATATACAGTCCTCGGTGACTTTTCCCAAAAATTTCACCGATTCGCTCCGGGACCCTTCCCATTGTCATTTTCTTGGCGAGACGAGAAAAATGCGACCCCACAAGCCATAGTAAAGCCCACGAAAAAAAAATTGACCATCCCCATACCCCATACAGCCATTTTCCCTTATATTGTATAATAAAGACCCCTATTGTAGGGGTAAAGTCCGTGTTCCGCTTTTTATAGTTTCGGGGGAAAATCCTAATTTTACATGCACCCACCCCATTGACTTGATAGGCAGGCCCCGATAAGCCCGGGGACCGATATTAGCCCTTTTGGCTAGAGGTGATAGGGGTTTTCCCCTATTTTAGGGGTACAGTCCGTATTCTGCTTTTTATAGTTTCGGGACAAAATCCTAATTTTACATGCACCCACCCCATTGACTTGATAGGCAGGTCCCAATAAGCCCGGAGACCGATATTAGCCCTTTTGGCTAGGGTTGATAGGTGTTTTCCCCTATTTTAGGAGTAGAGTCCGTGTTCCGCTTTTTATAATTTCGGGAAAAAATCTTAATTTTACATACACCCACCCATGACTGGATGTCCCTTCACGAATGCTTCACTTTGATACCTCACTCGACCCAATCGGACCATGCAGCGTATTTGAAGACTAGGGACTACTTTTTCTCCGCGGAGGCAGACCGCATCACCACCAGACCGCATAATCGCGGAAGAATACATGCCCAGGGGCCCTTTGCCGGAACTACTTTTGACCTTGAGCTGGTGGCGCCCCCGCCCTCCCCTGGCGGAACTCTTGGGGAGATGACGGGGAGTTCCCTATGCCTTTAACCTGGAAACAGCGCCCCCTGGTGGATGCAAGAGTTATCTCCCCCGGCAAAATGCTACTTTAAAAGGGTAGACTATACTACTCACAAGTCAAGCCCCATTCACCCAAACCGGAAGTGACGTCATACCTGCAAGCATCCTCACAAGTCACGCCCCATTCACCCAAACCGGAAGTGACGTCATACCTGCGCAGAACACTCCTGCCCACACCTCCTCATGACCTCCACCATAAACCGGAAGTGACGTCATTACATCCGGGTGAAATTTTACCGAATCGGGTTGTTGTATACTACTCGTCTAATCCGTCATCCATAATTCAGCCGTCGTCCATTAGAGAATATCCGCGTCCATAATCCAAATACCTATTCCATATTCCATATAACAGTATTAGCACCAAATACAAAAAGACAATCACAGTATACATAAACATAGGCTTGTTTCCTGCAAGAGAGAAGCGGTCAACAGTTTTCAATGATGCCGGCAAGAAAATATCAAATCCGTATCGCTGATCAGTATTCTTAATCAATAATATTCGTTGTAAAGCCGTCATCTAAAGAATGATGTATCTCAGTCACGCTTTGATTGTGACTGTTCATATGAGTACCATGAGGATCTTGAAGTACATGGGTTCATACGGCCCCTAGCCCCGGGTTAAGCGGAATTAGACACAAGTTACGAAACGTAGCGCCATAGATCTTCCACGCTACGTTCGTATTTTTTTATCAGCATGCGATATGTATCGCCAAATTTGAGAAACTTTGAGTAGAGGCGTTTGGTGGAATAGCCCTGTTTTATAAGTTTCTGTAACAATGTTTTGTGACGTTGATTAAGATCGTCACATTTAACACAGGATCTAGCAAATGCTACTAAGCGAGATATGTATACACCATATGCAGGTCCCACTGGAATATTACTGTCCAGAAAGGGATAGTTTACGATATCGAAATTGTAATCATCTCTTTTGTCATAAAGTTGATGAGAGAGAATGCCCGCTTCATTTTTATAGAGATATATAGATCTAAATCCTGATGGGTTGCTCTCTGCGCAAAATACGCGCGTATTGTGACACTGAAGTCTGAATCAATCCTCCCCTACTTAGTTCAGTGGGATAGCGCAGTATGTGTTCTCTTTAGGAAACAAGTTCGGCAGTATTAACAAAACTGTACCTGGCTGATTCCCTAATCAAATCATGACGTTCATCTTTCGACATGAGGTAGTTTATTTCAAGCGAACAATCTGATATGCTTCTTGACAGGTGTCGACCGTCAAAATTTTAAGCTATGCGCGCGCGTACAAATGAAGTAACAATTTTGCCCTTTTCTCTGCCGATTGAAAGCAGTGCTCAGGCTTCGCAAATAGTCCCCCGGTCAACCTGTCAGCAGTGAATTGAAAGAAAATTTGCAGCTGAATGGAACAAATGCCATACTTGACAACCGTATCACCGGTCTTTGATTATTCGTTGCAGCGAAAGTGTGAAAAATCGAAAAAATTATTGTCGTTGGCAGGGATGACGTGTAGAATCGAGACTATTTTTCCTTTTAGTGGTCTGAAGCCTGTAGAAGCAAGTTGTATTGGTTCCTTATCGACAGGTGGCGCCACCTGATGGCCCAGTTGACTAATCAGACATAAGCCGCTTCGGATTCCTGAAATATTTTCCTTGTAACGTAGACTAGGCATTGAAACTTCCCACAATATCTCATGTGTTCAAGCTCTACCAGAAAAATGTAAGAAAAAATCCAAGACGGCCGCTCTGACCACGTCACAGTGAAGTCATATTAAAAAGAATGCATTTTCGGGTTGTTTTTCGGTCAGAGCTGACTGATACTTTTCTTTCCGATACTACTGCGTAACAAATTAGGAAATAATTATCCAATGTGAAATAAAATAATTTTGAGTACTTTTATGAGAAAAAGTCAAATATTTGGAAGAAAATCGTCGAAAGCATGATTTTTAATTGATGTCTCATGGCCGACATTTTGTATTCACTCATGATTCTTTCCTCGGATGGTTATGCAAATAGGCTATGAAGTCATTGTTTGACAGATATTAATTTTCTTTAGTTTCTGGGACAGTGAAACAAGTTTAGAAGGGTTAGATTGGTAGGCTTAACTGACTCTTCAGAATACTAATACTTCAGAATAACTCATGAAATAAAACATGTAAAACAGCAACCGGATCAGCCGAGTGTGGGGGCATCCATTACTGGAGGGGGGGGAGGGAGGCCCACAAATAAAAGGCGTACAAGGAAGTGTAAGCCGTTCCCATATGTACGCAAGGGAAAAATTATCCACAATTATGTATTCAGGCAGTAGGTACGTTATTCCCACGATGTTTTTGCATTCATAAAATGATATTCAATTTTAATAGCTTGCTTGAAAACTCGAAAACTGCCCTGAACATGACATTGGTGAGAGGGCGGTTTGGGTTACTTTTTATGGACTTGGGTAATCTACGGTGGCCGCCATGAGCTATCTTACATTGTCAACAGTTGGATTTTTACACATATCTTGTCCGACCAATAGCTCAAGAACTATTGAATCAATCGACAGACTTCAAACTTGGAGAGTGTCTTGACATATATGAGAAAATGAGAGTTCAGGTAGTCCGAGCTTCCTCTGACTTTTACCCAGACGACGGATAATTTCTGACAGATTGTCTCGCTAGGTTCAGAGTTCTCTCCCAAAAAAAAAGAGCAAAACGGTAGCACCACGGCGTCGCGCGACCTAATTCCAGTATTTTTTTAAAACTATTCGGCCGTTATACAGCACTTAACTCACACATATTTATTAATGAATAATTTCACTTCATTGTCAGCCCAAATTTAACAAGATCCGCAGCGTTCTTTGCCTGTTATAGTATTAACAGCTTTACTTTCATTTCATTTGTTTCAACTGAATCACAACCTAGCCAGTTTTTCGGTTTGGAATGAGGTAGAAGTTAAAAGAGGTAAAACTTGTGAAGGATATGACTGATCTTGTCAAATTTCGGCTGACAATGAAGGAAAATTTATTCTTAAATAAAAATATGTGAGTTATGTGTTGTAGACTACGAGGTCGCACGACCTCGTGGTCGCTTCCATTTTACGTTTTTGTTTTTAACGAAGAGGACTCTGACCCTAGTCAGACAATCTGTCAGAAATTACCTGTCGTCTGGGTGAAGGGGCATAGAAAGCACGGACTAGATTGGAATTGCTTTTCAGTTAACCCTATCTGGCCTGGGCTTTTTGGGACCTGTCCAGGCCTGGGGGGGGGCCGAAATGGCCCCCCCCCCCCCTAATTATTTCTCTTACCCCTTGAGCTAGGGAGCTGAAACTTATTACACTATACCCTTGGATCAAGCTCTACCAGAAAATATAAAAAAATCCAAGATGGCCGCTTTGATGACGTCACAGTGACGCCATTTTGAAAAACGGCATTTTTTGGTCGATTTTTTGGTCAGATTTTCCGAATTTTTTATTTTTGCAATTTCTCCACAAAAACTGCATGAAAATTCAGCAAATATTAATATGATATGAAATAAAATAGTTTTTGCCCACTTTTCATTGCGGAAAAGCAGAAATTTTGAAGAAATATGACAAAAAATCACTTTTCTGGTACACCACGTGGCCGCCATCTTGAATTTACCCATGATCCTCTGCTCCGGGGGTTATGCAAATAGGCTCAAAATGACCCCAATAAGACAAATGATAAAGTCAAGGAGTTTCAGCTCTCCATTTTATGCCGTTCCGGAGATAGTGCAGAAAATTTGGTAGGGGGGGCCATAATGGCCCCCCCCAGGCCAGGTAGGGTTAACTTGCGTAGTCCAAGATGTTCAATGTCAGCCATCTTGAATTTCAAGCGCTTGGATCTTGTGGACATTTGTTGAACTGATAAACTTCAACTTGGAGAGTAGCTTGCCATCGGTGATGATAAGACGGTTATGATTGCTATTTCCTCTGAAAAGCAATCCTAACCTTCCTATCATCACTCATTAACCGTCCCTTCATCACTCCAGTCAGCCACATTTCATTGTCAGCTATTGGATATGTACACATTTCTTGTCCGAACAATAGCTCGAGAACTATTTAGCCACTGGAATTCCACCTTGGAGAGTATCTTGACATCAGTGAGAGGTTGGCTGGGATTGCTTTCAGTAAACTGTGTAGTCCAAGATGACCGTCAGCGCGAAACGACGTCATTGTCCACGTGACATCCCGTCGAAGTGAGGCAACTTGTCGTTCACTTACATTGAGAATGATAGATTTCTATTTTTTGTAGCTTTTCGTCTCCAATTTAATTTGGTGATGCCTATCTAACATTGTGACAATAAAATATTCTAAGTTGGAGTATTTTGAACGCCTCTGTCAGAGCTATTTTCCGATTTCAGTGGTGTTGTCATGTTGAAGCACAGTTCGATGCCTAACCTCTACGTGACGCCACGTGGTCAATGACGTCATTTCGCACATGTCCAACTTTGATTGGTAAGGGAAGACAACTCTGTCTGTCTGGCGCAGATCGCCTCCACTGCTCAACATGGCCTGTGAAATTTAACCTAGATTAGATTGGACAATGGTTTTCGAAGCTGAAAATCAAGCATTTCTGTTCGGGTGACAACATTTGCCAGTATATTAAGTTAATTTCGAATAGTATATCAATACGATGTGCTATTTTATTTTCCCATAGAAAATGTTTTACTTGCTTCCAATTTGATTTAAAAATGCGGGTTCAACTTGCATTTTCAACCTATACATTGGCATAGGTTTTCACGAAAAAGCCGAAAGTAGCTCATTTTAAAAAGTGTATAGGTAAAACACCGTTCAGCCAGCGATATTTGCCAGCATGGCGTTATACACACCATACCGTGTTCTATCTCATGGTTCTTCATTTGATCTAATTATTACATATCTTCTTGCTTCCATTTCAATTTAAAATTTCAGAATTTTTAGAGAAAGACACTATAAGGCGTTCAGCTGGAGTAATTAAGTGGCGGGCCGGTCCGTGGCAATTAACGCTGAGACCTGGTGACAGGTGACGATACCTGCTGGGCCGATTAAACATGAAACACAATTGTGTATTGCACGAGGCGAAGATTTCATGGACTGTCTCTTTGATCCTCCCGATAATCAACACCTAATGTATTGTCACATTTCCGTCTTAACGTTTGTCGTAGAATAGATAATCATTAGAGTTTTGTTTTACTCAGAAAGTCTTCAACTTTAAGTTTGCAAAGGAGGAAGTCGAAAAATAGAATCGAAAGCTTTTCTATCATATTGTAGCTTGGGTTCTTGTCATTATTGTGGCTTCGAAAACGGTATGGACAGGAACATCCAGCAGGTTGATTTTCATAATATGATTATGTGATCAACGACAAAAACAACATGAATTGCAGGCAAGCACCAAAAGGTGCGTGGACCCCTCAGCCTGTTTTTTTTTTAGTCAAGTAGGATCAGGGCTGCATTCTGAAAAATGTATGGGCACCCAAAACTCAATTGAAACAAAAAAATGAAAGTGATAGATACATGTATAATAGACTTCGTTTTCACGTGAGTGGTGTGCTGGGATTACAGCATGCAAGAAAGTGTAGCTTTATCAGTGGCAATTTATGCATTGCACAAGTGTGATAAGTTTAATGGCATAGAAACACACTGATTGACACTCTCCTAATCACTCGTTTTAAATAATTTCCAAGGTACAGTAACATGTTTGGTGACAAAAATTGAAGCATTATGTTGTACCAGTTAAATGTGTGGACACAAATATGGTTCATGCAAAAGTTTTAGGATAAATCATATGATGTAAAATAGAATGATTTAACAGCAAAATTGAAGAAAAATGTTGTCCTTCATTTAAGGTGACGCGAAATTCAAACTACACTTCTGAAATAAATATGTTTTGTGCAAAAGCTTTAAGATAAATCATATGATGTGGAGTAGAATGATTTAATAGCAAAATTGAAGAAAAATGTTGTCCTTCATTTAAGGCAACGCGAAATTCACACTAACAGGGGTTCGATACTGCAGGGATTCCCCTGCCAGTTATTTCATATTATACTTCTGAAATAAAGTATGGTTTGTGCAAAAGCTTTCTGATAAATCGATGTAGCAAAATTGAAGAAAAATGTTGTCCTTCATTTAAGGCGACATGCAATTCAAACCTAACAGGGGTTCGATACTGTGGGGACCCCCTTGCCGGTTATTTTCTCTTGTACTTGGGAAATAAAATAATGTCACCAACCTGTTAGTGATTACTATAAAAGGAAAAAAATTAGGTGATTCAGCATGTGTGTGAAAAAGCAATGTACACTGCAGGCCGAGAAGATGTGAATAGGAAAAAGTCCAAAACTTTAACATTTAGTGCCCCAGGGGTGGAGAAATCCCCCCAAAGGTAGTGCATAGGTTGAACAAGTGTAGCATCATGTAAGCTCTCAGAATACATGGGAATTGGGGAGTTCCATCCAATGGTAATCTTGAATGGCCCAGGCTTTCTTGTATCAGGGAACCATCAAAAGTCACAATGAAACATGCAACCAAGGGTTCCCAATGGGCATAGATAACAGTGCAAAAAGCCAAGCCATCAATAAACAAAATAAAAGAAATAATTAAAATTCATGAAATCATCATAGCCATCTGAAAATCTAATCATTTCATCAGTCAACATTCAGGAAGCTCTCACCAAAGTTTGGTCAGGCCTGACTTGATAGATCTGCAGATATTCAGCGGACAAGAACATGCTGATGGGCATAGATAACATTGCAAAAGTTGAGCCATCAATAAATAATAAAAAAAATAATTAAAAATCACGAAATCATCATAGCCATCTGAAAATCTAATCATTTCTTCAGTCAACATTCAGGAAGCTCTCACCAAAGTTTGGTCAGGCCCGCCTCCATAGATCTGCAGATATTCAGCGGACAAGAAAATGTTGACGGACGGACATGGCAACGACAAGACCCCACAGCCCTATGGGCTGAGGGGTAATATCGCTCAGCTTCTTTACACCGTTAATCCACCCTGAAAACGTAGACTGTAATATAGAGTTTATATGAGTATTTGTTGCCAAATACAATAGGCGAACTCCTCTTCCATGATTAGAATGCTGCGATTTATGTTTGTTGGCGTAATACTGAAACTGGAACATGGAAATGTTATTCATTGAAATTCACACGGTATCGATACAACTTTTCTTGAATATGTTCACAAGCATTGTACTATGACTGCATGGTAGGTCGAAATGCCCCAATAATCTGTAGGAATACATGTTTAATACAACAAATGTTACATTTTGCTTTAACAAATATATTATTAATATTCATCGGTTTGTGAAGTGCATATTTTGTAAAATTCTTTCACCTAAGTTTTATTGCTTAAATTCAATGTTCAATAACTGCTCCCACTTATGCCTTCTGTGTGTGTGTAACAGGCTTGCCTATAAGTTGAGATATTCTACCACAGTTAAATATATTTAAAGATAATACATTGGGAGTTGATTGTACGATTAACGAGTAAGTTGGAGACCCCAATCGACCCCATGCTGGGTAATCTTGAGTCGGGCTCAATACACTGTCGGTCATACACCGTTTAAGCGGCAGTCAAAAGACAGCTGCCACCTGTGTTTAGCCAAGCGTGCAGTAATATACCGCGGCGCCATCTAGCGGCCAGTTAGCAGAAATTACTATCTATATTTCGATATGACCCCACGCGGCTTAAGATTTCAATCCCGTGATCAACCTACTACAATTGTATAAGCTGAGATGAATTATATTGATATATTTTGGTTTAAAATTATGGCAAAGTTTTCCCAAATTATTGTAGCTCTTAACCCCATCTGGCCTGGGCTTTTTGAGACCTGTCCAGGCCTGGGGGGGCCCGAAATGGCCCCCCTAACTATTTTTTAACCCCTTGAGCTAGGGAGCTGAAACTTATCACACTATACCCTTGGGTCAAGCTCTATCAGAAAATGTACAAAAATTCAAGATGGCCGCTTTGATGACGTCACAGTGACGTCATTTTTAAAAACGCCATTTTTTGGTCGATTTTTCGGTCAGATTTTGGTAATTTTTTATTTTTGCAATTTCTCCGCAAAAACTGCATGATAAATTAGTAAATATTAATGTGATGTGAAATAAAATAGTATTTGCCCACTTTTCATCGTGGAAAAGCAGAAATTTTGAAGAAATATGACAAAAATATCACTTTTCTGCTACCCCATGTGGCCGCCATCTTGGATTTACCCATGATCCTCTGCTCGGGGAGTCATGCAAATAGACTCAAAATGATCCCAACATGAGAATCTATAAAGTCACGGAGTTTCAGCTCTCCATTTTTTGTTGTTCCGGATATAGCGTAGAAAGTTTGGTAGGGGGGGCCATAATGGCCCCCCCAGGCCTGGTAGGGTTAAGCTAAAAATGTGTCGTTTCAAACGAGATTGTATCGAATCTCGACTTTTCGTTTTCTCGTCTTTTCGCTTACTCTTTTTTTCGTCTTTTCGTTTTATCGTCTTTTCGTTTTCTCGTTTTTTCGTCTTTTCGTTTTTTCGCCTTTTGATAATGCGACGAAACGATATTTCTGGCCCTCTTTTTCTCGTTTTTACGCCTCGCATTCTCGTTTTTTCGCCATGCAATCTCGTGTTTTCGTGTCGCGCGTTATCAAAACACGAGAAAACAAAAAAAGACGAGAAAAAGGCAAAATCTCGCAAAATTCGACACACTCTCGCGTTTCGTTTTTTTCGCTCCGCGCGTTATCAAAGACGAAAAACGAAAAAACGATTGACCGCATCCGGCTTCCATAGATATAAGCAACTATGAGCTATATATGTGAATGTCTCTGAACACGCGTACTTTAGTTCAAACGGCAATATTATACTTGCAGATCAAATTCAAAGCCTGAATTTGCTTTCTGCCTCACATATTCTCAGTCAACATACGCTCGCACTGAATTTGCCGACTAAAACAGTTTGAGTGCTGTACAAACAAATCATGCTATTTACCAATAATGGTAGACGTTTGTGCACGTTGAGTGAGAACCGTTTTTCATAAAACGATTTCCATGCACTGGAAACGTGTATGAGTATGAGAAAATGATATTAATCCGTAATCGTGATGGAGGCTTACATGACAATACAAATAGTTCATGGTGGGATGAATGTCAACATGCAAGTGTTCCAGTTTATATTCTCGGCGCTTTAGCGAACGCGTAAGATCAGATATTTCGTCAATAGTAGAGAGTACGGCCATCTTTCTTGCGCCCATTCTATGAGAAGTGTTCATAGTCGATCACAATGTCAGCTATAGTTATTTCAGCATTCAGTGTAGTGATTGTCGTGACAATAGCAAACAACCTCACCTTTATCGGCCTCATCTTAAAAAACAAACATCTACAGACAGTGACTAACTGGATTCTCTTATCGTTGGCTGTTAGTGATTTTCTCATGGGCGCCATCATTGCTCCAGTCGGTGCGTTGTCCTTCATTGGCGTTCCTTTTGGGGGAGTTGAATTATGTGTAATCCTGATGAGCTGCTGTCTTTGTGTTATTGGTGTCACTGCGTGCCACCTTCTGGCTCTGTCTTTGGAGAGATACGTTGCCATAGTTTTGCCTCTTTACTACCGGACATGGGTTACAGAAAAGAAAATAAAGGTCGGTATCGCGGGATGCTGGCTCATACCGATTACAATGTCCAGTTTCCCAGTGATAGGTTGGAATACAGAAGAACAATGGCTGGCCTCAAACAGTACAGAATGCTTTGCTCTTAATATACTACCATGTTCATATTTGTACTTCATGGTAACGCCACTTGTCGTCATTAGCATCCTCGTTATAGGACTATACCTGTGTATTTTTAAAGTGGCAGCCAGGCGAGCCCGACAAGTGAATGCGATGCGTTCTAATAAGGATCCAACATCGGGAAAAGTAAGTCATTGGACACAGCGTACAGATATCAAATCTATTTTATTCGCTACATCGGCCTTTTTCGTTGTCACAAACATGCCTGTAATCATCGTCGTTTATTCACGCTGCAACGTTTGGCATACAATTCCGTACGGTGTTTGGTCCATCCTCATGATACTAATGTATTCAAATTCTATGTTCAACCCACTCATATATGGTATGGGCAACCGCAATATACGTAAAGCGTTGTGTCATTGCATCCGCAGAAACATTTGTCTGATAAAAAAATGTTGTCGACAAGACGATTTGGTACATACGATTGCCACTGTTACTAGCCGAGCAAGACGTTTCAGAACGAAGTGACGACTTATTGTCGAAGATATTCGTGGTTCAGATGTGACAATGGCTGGTACACTCTTTTGCTTATAACGTAGCTACGATATGGCTGTTATCTCTACGATTTATGTGCTATTTCGACTGGTGCGGTAAAGAATTAAACTGCCTTCTAGTAGCCTGTGACGTTGATCCTTGGGACATGGTGTTTTTGTTTATACTTTTGTGGTTGACCGGGAAAGCGCAAAGCATACAACCACATAAGCAGACCTTCAACTGAAATTAGTTGTAAACAACAGTCAATGTTTCCTCTGCTTCATCCTTTATCTTGGCCGTAGAGGATGGGGTATGCCGATTCGAGGCAGTTCCTAATAAGGACAGTAAGAAGTGTGGTATCCTTCTGATCAAATCGTTGTGACGATCGTCTCAAGGTGTGTCTAACATATATCTGTTTAACATTCGTAAGAACATTTTAGTTTATTTTCACGCTTCTGAATTTACGCGTGCACTTGTTAGACCGTGCTCTATATGCCATGCATGCCCTTAGTGACCAAAATGTGTAATCGTGGAGTTACCATTTCACATGGAGTGCAGGTGACCACTGTACAGCTGAAATCTGAGCCAATTGTTCCCCCAACTCTAATATTCTGCACTTCATCCTGTCTCAGTCATGATGTCATAATCTGTTATGTTAATCTCCCTCGGTGTAAAAAAGACTGCCGGGTATAAATAAATGTCTGGTATGAATAAATGTCCGGTATGAATAAATGTCTGATGTCGTATCGGCGGAATACTTAGGATAACCCTGATCTGTTCCCAGAGTTCCGCCCTTTTTCAGAGTTCCGCCCGTCCTCAAAGTTCCGCCCGTCCTCAGAGTTCCTAACCCCGTATCCTGAGAGATCCGCCAGTCCTCAGAGTTCAACCGGGAGCTTGCCAGTATTTGGTTTCGTTCTGGACAACATCAATGCAAAAAAATTCTTCCCCTCCCCCCCCCCACGCTGTACAGACCTGTTAGTGTTTGATATATGTTGGCATTGTGGGAAGTTGATACTGTGTCGACATCGGGTCTTACAGACTAGTCTTTTGTGTTAAATGCCCCCATTTTCATCTGACGACGATACAGCTCACCAATCCCCAGTGTACGAGTTGTCACAGCTGCACAGCTCACAGCTCTCTAGATTTGCATCTAATACCGCTTATGCCGTTGCTGGGGGCCATGTGGTGATGTCATCCAAGTTACCACATGAAAAGGTACAATACAAGCGTACCTGAGATACAACACATATCACGAAGCGTTAGATTCTTGGTATGTGCTCTAGAATAGGTTAATCAGAAGACGATAATGTGAAGTCATGTGGCTCTGTCAGTATGTCGGCACCTCTTCCCACTTCCTTTATAGGTGTTGTAATTCGAAGAATTTTAGTCTCGGGTAAATCAAAAAGACAACGTTTACAACCTTGACAAATGATCATATTGAAGGCCTATATAGCTACGTCGTCATAGATTTACAACCTAAATTCGCTATTGTCATTTTACCTTTAAAATTTTTGGTTCAAGCCTACCCTTTTTCACATTTCGTTTCACTATTAGCCTATTAACTTCAAATATCCATTTTATTTAGAAACAACTTGAATTCAATATTCTTCCGTGAAATAAATAGCAGAACACTTAATAATAATTGATTTTGGTTTATACAACGCATATTACACAAAGTAATGGGAGGACAGTGTGCTATGCTCATGAGTGTGTCTCCACGAATAAATCGCTTTAACAGAAAACATTGCGGTTTCAAATACATACAACAATTATTCGTTACAGAAATCGTTGTAATACTATGGGTATATATTTGTGATGCAGCTTGCCGGTCGCAATGCTGTAATTCTATATTACAATAGCTTGATAAAACGAAAGAGCAAAAGTAAGAGGCATACTAACAGGGTGTTAGTCAATGGTTAATGTTTTCATAGGCGTGCTCAATATCTATATTATGCACTGTTAGTGTGGAAAAGTTTGTGAATTTTAGGGCGCGGGCGAGTGATAGTGTCAGCTGATTGGAGATCACGTATATATATGTGTCTTTTTGTGTCGCTTTGTTAATCAATTTCCCGATGGAAACAGCAGTTAAACTTGAGAAAGAAATTGCATCTTGTAATTTATTTGTTTGCTTTATTCGATTGTTACTTGTATGAAATCAGGCGTCCTTTTTCTCATCCGACATGTGAAATGGAATCTCCCAATGAACATCTGCTCTTGGCGAGTGTTGTTTTCACATAACGGTGCAAAAACGTGTAATAAATGCACGGTTAGCTCCATGTTATTGACACAGGTGTTATAGAATATCACGATCGGTTGCATGTCTGATTAGGCCATCCCGCGTTTTAAAATTTGCTCTTCTCTAGATAACATCTTTCTTCTTTTGTTTTTGCTTTAATAGAAAAATAGAATGGGAAAACTTCATTAGCTGTCGGCCCAACAACACAACGGTAAAATAGCACGAGTCTAATATTTACATCCTTAGCATAGTAGATTGATCTGCGCTTGAGTGCTATCGTCGCCTTCGCTCACAATGATATAATTGAATTTCGGAAAAAAAGATTTATTAATTCCGAAACATTTTATTTTATGCAAATGTCCTGTTATATGGTCATAATATAATGCGCAAAATTTGACAAAATTTTAAATAATTTTTCATCAAAATGTGGTCCACAAGCAGCCACGACAAGACATTAAAAAGTAAACACAAGAAGTTTCAAACATCTGTTGCGAATAAGTTTAAGAGATATTTCATTTTTTATTTGAACCGACATATTTACATGTGGTTCATATATGTCTGATCTTAAACAATCTCACGGTGTCTTATTAAAAAAATACCATCTAAATGTTATAAACTGTGGAAGCAACAGTTCAGGGTGTAGACGTTTCGATGTGAACTGAAGGGGCACATTAGTAGTGTACAAAGGGCAAAACGAGGGCCCTTGACCTCAGAAATTTGCATATTAGGGAGGTCACGGGAGGGTCACAGAGGTCAAATGCAATATAGTTCCGGCAGAAAGACCAAAAGCTACCTCCAATCCAGGAGAGTTCCAATTGCTGCAGGGGATGTATTCAGGATGTATTCAGCCGCGGTGATGCGGTCTGGCCGCGGTTTTGGCGGTGATTTGGTCTCGGGAAAAAGCTTCCGCGGAGAAAAAGTAGTCCCTAGATAAAATGGTCCGATTGGGTCGAGTGAGGTATCAAAGTGAAGCTTATGTGAAGGGGCATCTAATGGGCTGGCTGAGGGGTTGACATATCGGCCTTCTGCGCATGCGCGGTGGCCGAAGGGTATGAAAATAGCCGTTTTGGGATGTAGGGGAGTCCCTAATGGACCAATGGGGTCGAGTAAGGTATCAAAGTGAAGCTTATGTGAAGGGACATCTGATGGACTGGGTGTGGGGTTGAAATATAGGCATTCTGCGCATGCCCGGTGGCCGAAGGGTATGAAAATAGCCTTTTTGGAGCTAGGGGAGCCCCTAGTGGACCGATGGGGTCGAGTGAGGTATCAATGTGAAGCATTCATGAAGGGGCATCTAATGGACTGGGTGTGGGTTGAAATAGCGGCATTCTGCGCATGCGCGGTGGCCCAAGGGTATGCAAATAGCCGTGTTGGAGCTAGGGGAGCTACTAATGATCCAATGGGGTCGAGTGAGGTATCAAAGTGAAGCCTAGGTGAAGAGGCATTCAGGCAATGGGGTGGGTGCATGTAAAATTTTTCCTGAAAAAAAACGGAAAACGGACTTTATCGAAAAACCTGGGAAAATGCCTATATGGGGTATGGGGGGTATATAGGTCGCCGGGCTTAACGGGGCTTGCCTATCAATAGAGTTATCTCCCCCTAGTTCCAGGGTGGGTGTATGCAAAATTTTTCCTGAAAAAATACGGAACACGGACTTTATCCTAAATTACGGGAAAATGCCTATATGGGGTATGGGGGGTATAGGACCATCCTGGGAAACCTACTTCTCCACATTTGCGGTATAGGTTGTGGGGTCTCGTTTTCTTAGTCTCGTCAAAACAAACATGATAAGAAGTGTCCCGGAGCGAAACGGTGAAATTTTTTAAAAAAATCACCGAGCCTCATATAGTCCCATACTAGGGTATAGGACCGATGTTTGTCCCCCCTGGGAAACGTACTTCTATACATTTGCGGTAGGGTTGTGGGGTCTCGTTTTACTCGTCTCGTCATGTAGAACACGATAGGAAGTGTCCCCGTGCGAATCGGTGAAATTTTTGAAAAAGTACGATATAGCCCCATATAGACATATATATATAAATATATATTCCCATACTGGGGTATAGGACCGATGTTTGTCGCCCTGGGAAACCCACTTCTCGACATTTGCGGTAGGGTTGTGGGGTCTCGTTTTTCACGTCTCGACATTTAGAACACGATGGGTAGGGTTGCGGAGCGAATTGGTGAAATTTTTGAAAAAAGTCACCAAGGCCTGGGTAGGCCCATAGGCCTATACTGCATGGCTATGGGTGTACAGGGCCATACGGGGTGGACATGTTGGAGTCTAGGTGAGTCCCTGGTGGTCCAATGGGATCGAGTGAGGTCTTATTTTGAAGCTCTCGTGCAGCAGCATCCGACTGGGCTAATGGTTCGTCCGTGTTCAATAGTCTGCGCATGCGCAGTCTGGCCGTAGTATAGAAAACAGGCATTTTGGGTGCTATGTAGGGGTGTGTTTGGGTTAGAGATGGGCTAATCACGGTTCGAATGGGTCGAGTGAGGGGTCAAAGTGAAGCTTGTGTGGGGTAGAGTCAGAATGGTGCGTTTTTGAATGCAAGTCGCGTCAATCTGCGCATGCGCAGTTGGTTGTATTAAGTAAAGTGGCCATTTTGGGGCAGTACATGAAGGTGTTTGGGGTAGAGATGGACCGCTATGGGTCCGAATGGGTCGTGGAGGATGTCAAAGTGAAGCTTGTGTGGGGTAGAGTCAGAATGGCGTGTTTTTGAATGCAAGTCGCGTCAATCTGCGCAGGCGCAGTTGGTTGTAGTAA